>WNWK01037547.1:0-18447 GCA_009830355.1 Cherax destructor | reverse complement strand
TGATGGTCATTTTCAGCGAGTAAGAGCCCTCTAGGAGGCCCTCAAAAGGCCCCTCTCGCCATTTTTCCAACATTCGCTGCATGAACAATACCGTAATCTTGAAGACGTCCATCAAATCCACAGAATCCGATTCAAATGGAACATTACGCACCTTAATCCATGTGTAAGTGTGTGAAACGTCCCTCAGTCGTACCTCCATACTGCTGTTAACTGCATAGACCCGATCGTGATAAGTGTCACAAGCGCTCATACTCCTGTGTCGATGACAACTTGATAAACACTCTGCTCATTCCATTAACGCCACTCCATACAGGTTCTCCGATGTCTAAATGATAAACATCCCTCAGGATTTGTCGCAACATCGTAGACACCGTTTCAGGTTGCAATGTCCCCTTCACCAACTCCAAACACACAGTGTTGATACGGCGTCTGCTTGATTCGGCCATGTTGTAGAAAATGTAAGTGCTACCACTTGCCACCAGGAGGCAGAGCACCACGTCCGCACAGTACAAAGGCTGCGCGGGGAGTGTATCAAAGTTACCTTAAAACAACTAGTTACATTTCCGAACTGGATGAAAAAAAAGTTCACTTTTGTTGGCTGGTGTTATTGTTTACTATAGAATTGTTATTATAACAGGGAATACCAGTCACAGTTTGTAGTTGAGATATTGTCCAGGCCTCTGTTGTAAAACTCATAATTTTCTCTTTATTATTTGTTATTTTCAAAATATTGAGTAACAGATTTGATGTTGATTGAGCTGGGGTGGAGGTGCTCACTCGCATCTGCTAGAAAAATGACAGGATGGATAATGAGAACCTTCAAAACCAGGGATGCCAAGCCCATGATGACACTTTTCAGGTCGCTTGTTCTATCTAGGCTGGAATATTGCTGCACACTAACTGCACCTTTCAAGGCAGGTGAAATTGCTGACCTAGAAAATGTACAGAGAACCTTCACGGCACGCATAACTGCGATAAACCATTTCAATTACTGGGAACGCTTGAAGTTCCTAAACATGTACTCCCTAGAACGCAGGCGGGAAAGATACATTATTATATACACTTGGAAAATTCTCGAGGGATTAGTACCAAACTTGCACACGAGAGTCACTCCCTACGAAAGCAAAGACTCGGAAGACGATGTAACCTCCCCAATGAAAAGCAGGGTGCCACTAGCACGTTGAGAGACAGCACAATAAGTGTCAGGGCCCAAGACTGTTCAACTGCCTCCCAGCATACATAAGGGGGATTACCAATAAACCCCTAGCTGTCTTCAAGCAGGCACTGGACAAACACCTAAAGTCGGTACCTGACCAGCCAGGCTGCGGTTCGTACATTGAACTGCGTGCGGCCAGCAGTAACAGCCTGGTTGATCAGGACCTGATCCAACATGAGGCCTGGTCACAGACCGGGCAGCTGGGGCGTTGACCCCTGGAACTCTCTCCAGGTAATAACAAGTGGTGGGCGTGGCTAACAGTCAAGTGCAGCCTTCCATCATCCCCTGTGCTCGGAGCTCAGCACTTGGTGCTGCTGCTGACTAGATAAAGGACATGAGTTATAGTTACTTTGTCTCCATTAACACACTCAAGCACCTTACACAATGTCATTTGCAGAATTTAAAATTTCTGATCATTTCTTTTTAATACATTTTTTGTCGAATACAGCCTGAGAGGAAGGGTCGTTACTCTGAATTTCGTTTGGAGCATATATAAAACACTGCTACACTTTCATGAACACAAATCTTACATTATGTCATTGTAGACTTAGTTTCTGCACCTTGTCATGCTGAAACATAATCGAAGGTGTCAACACTAGGTCGTGTGTGAGTACTGTGTTCAGCCACTGTAAAGCAGTTTGGGACTTCGACTTTTGATGCATCTGCCCTGTGTATATAGATTGTGTGCTTATGATTAGTTCACTGCATGTCTTGGGATTGACTTTGACCCATTTGAATGGTGTTAGAATTTAATTATGTTTGGTCTAGTGGACACTAATTCTGCATTGCCTAGTATGGAAGAGGTTTGTTTCTGCATACCAAGTAGTAAATGTAGTTAGTATTTCCCCAGTTTTGTAACAAAGACTCAACCTTTCTAGGATTGCATGGACCTTGTCTCTGATCTTGTTGGTGTCTACACTATGTATATTTTGGATTTTTTTTTTTACATTTTATTAATTTCCAATAAATATACATTTATTATTCATAAACATGCAAAATACATGTTGCATATAATACAACAGCAATCCTTTGGTTAAACAGTGAAAATATCGAAAATATCAGAAAACTATGCCCTAAAACCCTTACCTCTACCACCAGTGAACTCTTGTCCCCTTACCTCTACCACCAGTGAACTCTTGTCCCCTTTCCCCTAATAAATAAATAAATACAGAGTCCACAAAACATAAACCTAAATAATGATATACAGTCCCCCATAACATATTTTCTATTCCTAAGGATATACAGTGAATACTCATTGACGAGTGCAAATAAATTTCACAGTGCACAAAATAAATTACATTTTACAATTCCAAAACGTTCAATAATTACATGCTACAAATTGTGCAACAGCAATTTCCTTTAATAAGCTATGCATATATCAGTAAAACATACCCCTAACCATTTATCTACAATTAGTGAACTCTTGTCCCCTTCCCCTCTTATGCTTGATACAGGGTCCACAAACAAAAAAAACACCAAATAATGCAATACCAAGTTCACAATAATATTAGCTCTAGTTCTAATGCTATGCTGTTAACTGCAAATAACATGTACAGTGTGCACAGATAACAAATAACAAAACCCATAGAATGATACTTAGTCAATAACCGTGACTAGTCCTAATACTATGCAGTGAATACTGCAAATATAATGTACAGTGTGCACAGATAAAAAACAAACCCAAATAATGATACCTAGTCCACAATAACAGTGACTAGTCTTAATACTATGCAGTGAATACTGCAAATATAATGTACAGTGTGCACAGATAAAAACAAACCCAAATAATGATACATAGTCCACAATAACAGTGACTAGTCTTAATACTATGCAGTGAATACTTCAAATAATATTTACCGTGAGCACAAAAAAATCCTACCACACAAGGTTTCCAGTCTCCTTAACTCCCGGGGTCGCCCTTGTTTTCAGTACCATCTCTGTACTAATTATAGTCCAAGACATTCATCCACTCTCCTAACCTAACCACACCTTCCCCGGCACCAGAGGATCGGGCCAACCTCAAAACCCTTCCCTTGCAACCCCAACCTCACATTCACACCACCACAGTGGCCTAGTGGGGAAAGCTCTTGCTTGACGCACGGTGGGCAGGTTCAATTCCCCTGGGCAAACATTTCAAGTGTTTCTTACATACACATAAAACACACATATATACAACAGGCCTAGTGTCCAATTGACATGTGCCTAGGACAAAATGGTAACTAACATCCACATCAACACACTAATAATCTAGACAGTCACCCCCGGGCCCCAACTGTGATGTCATCAGGGCCCCCGTCCTTTAATGGCAACCCCCCTATCTACCTATCTACGTGTGCCTCCCCACCACACCTCCCTGCTCCACCAGCGCCTCTGTCAAGCCCTTTCATTACCATATCTGTCTCCCAATAAACCCTGCACACTCAATTTCCTGTACCCCTCTGAAAAGCTCAAAACCCACTCCCTCCCATATATTAAACGATTCCTGCACATAGTTCGATATATCGTCCCGCCACAGCCCCCATCCTTTCCCTAACACTCATGTCCCTTAATTTCCACGACATGCAAGGGGTCCCCCATACAGTCAGAAATCCCTTTTATCCAATTGTCTAACCCCTCCCAAATCCCAAATAAATAGCCCGTATCAAAGGGATGCCCCCACCCAAACCCCTTAACACCCCTCCCATCCACCTACAGACCCCATCCAGAAGTTTCACAAAAAAAATACTGCATGCAGAGCCGACTCCGGCAAGCCACACTTCTGACATTTCCCGTCTTTCGAATCCCATCGAATAAATTCTCCCGATTCCACCATGTAAAAACCGAAACATCAGCTCCCGGTCCCTCATGGCAACCTCAGATCCTCGAACCCTTCCATATCCCCTTCAGTCATATACTGGATAAACCGCCTCCCCTTCCACCGTCTCCTCCCCAGCACCAAACCTCATTATAACCGCAACCTCAACCTTTGTGGCTC
The DNA here is from genome assembly GCA_009830355.1 of Cherax destructor. NCBI lineage: Eukaryota > Metazoa > Arthropoda > Malacostraca > Decapoda > Parastacidae > Cherax > Cherax destructor. The sequence continues at coordinate 14,257 of WNWK01037547.1, read as the reverse complement.
CATTATAGCTCCAACAAGCACCGCAGCCAATTTCTACCACTGCCCCAGTTCCCCCTCACCCCATTTCCTCCCCTACTTCCCATGGCACCTTCCACCAGCCTCACCTCTCCCCCAACCCTCCTCCCTTACCACACAACGTTTCACATACATACCACAACAATCTCCTTTCAGCCATAGTAAACCCAAACCTCCAGAAATTACCTTTTCCTAACTATCTCCTTCCTGAACCCAATGTCTACCATGTGCCCAAATAAACTTAAATACCCTGCTCTCAATTCTTCATCCCAACTTAATAAAGGAAAAATGTTGGCAATATACCATATCTTACTATATCATGTTATTAACATGACCCTCTGCATAGCGTTAGCTCTCCCGCTCTCCAGCTATTCAACCGCTCTGTCGCACTTTTAACTACATTCCTCGAATTCACCTCTCTCGCCTCATCCTGCAAAGCAACACGTGGCATGGTACAATAATATATATCCTGGCCGGGAAACTGTATCATTACGGGGGTGTTACGATGGGGGCCTTATCTCTACTGAACACTTTTCCCAGAGAACCAGAGGTGATAATCTCACACCACACACTGTTTCCATAAAAGCTTGAAAAATACAAGTTTTTGTTTTCTCATTTTAAATTTTTAATGCCCAAAAGACAGACTATAAAAAAGCACAAAAGATTTCTATATCAGAAATCGCACAAAACACCAGCATTAACAGCTAGAACATTAGCTAAACCCAACCTGCCAACAGCAAAGTTGCAGAACAGATTAATAAATTTCCCAATTAAATCTGCAATAAACATTAAGGAACTTGAGTAGGTTCTTTTCCCAAAAATTTGTAAACCCTTTAACTTTTATCGTTTCAACACACGGTACCAACTAGAATGATATGCTTGGGCCCCAGAACAGCAGTGACTCACAAAATGACAAAGGTTCTTGGCCCCAATACTGAAAACGTCTCCCCAACCCAACCCAGCCCCAGGCCTCCCTATCCACCCTTTTTCCTAACTATTCCCTTTTCCTCGCCCCAGGGCCGACCGTACGCCCAAATGTATCTCTTACTTTCACCTAAAGGCTAATATCCACTTGCAACAAGGGAAAAAACCACTGCTACGTGCCACAGTTTACTATACACAAGTGTGTTGACCGCCACTCCCCTTTTTTGCAATGTAAGATCCCCCCAGCTTCCCCCCTTTTTTCCTACTTAATGTTTTTTTGCACCACTTTTTTGAATTTTTTCACGGGAATCACTTCAGTATTTAAATATGTTACTCCACATATCTAATTTTATCAACCTTTAAAACCACCCATGTTTTCCCCCTTTGCCCCCCCCCAGCCCCCCACCCCCCCAAAACTTTGATTTGGCACAATTCACCCCCATACCAGTACCCCCTCCAAACATTTCCCAATTTAAATCCCAATTATGTAAACCCTCCTCACTACTTACAAGCACAGTTGTGTCATTTTACTTTTCCCTATGTTTTTTTCCCCCACCTCTATTAAAAGTATGATCATTTCTCTTGCTATCTATGTCAAACCCTACCAGCCCCATAGAACCGGATCCTGCATACACCCCAAAAAACACTCGACAGTGGACATCCCTGTCCCAAACCCTTTGTCCATATTTTATCCTGTCTCCCATTCTACCATTCACACATACTTTCAGACCCACCTCCCTATACACAGTCTCTACCCATCCCACTACATCCTCTCCAAAACCCTGTCTCCTCATGATCTCATACAATGTCCCCTTTCAACACCTTCATCCCCCTTTTGCCAATCAATTGCTAAGACCCCCCCCTCAGTCCCTCCTCTATAAATTCCCCAAAATCTTTAAATGTCTTTGTATCATGCTTCCCCCCGGGATTCCACACTGCCCTCCTCTATGACCCTACCCAATATTTTTTTCAATCTATTAGCCAATAACAGAAAATTTGTAATCGGTTTTCATTAACCCCCAAGGGCCCGAAAGTTACCCAAAGGTTTTCCTTTTTACCTTTTTTCTTGACTAAAACCCCCACCCCAGTACCTTGCCCTATCCCAATAGGGCCCCCCCTTTTCATTATATTAAATAAAACCCAAACTTTCCCTTTTTAAACCCCCAATGTCCTTTTATAAAATTCATTAATTATACCATCTAACCCAGGAGCCTTTCCTTCACTTAAACCATTCACAGCCCCCATACTTCCTTTCACTAACAGGCCCTTCCATACTTGCCCACGCCCCCCCCCCACTATCCCTTCTAGTTTAATGCCCCTCTCACGCTCACTCACCCGTCCACAACTCCAATACTTCTTAAACCATTTATCCGCATAAAACTTATGGCTTTTTTGTAGTACATAATTCTGCCCCTTAAATATCCACCCCAATCTTCCCCTACTTCCAAAAGGGAAATTTTTGCCCAACCCCCCTTTTTTTTCTACTTATTTAACACATTTTTTGACGGTCTATCCCCCCCAAAAAACATCATCTATCCCTGCTTGCAAAAAAAACAGGCATAAAAACGCCATTCTGAATACTATGCAACTTACCCTTTTAAAAACCCAATTCCTTTAAAGCAGATGTTCCTTGTCTCCCATAACACTCCCCCCAATAATCCCTCCCGTATTTCTGCAACCCATAAGACCAGCACACATCCTCCCTGCCCAACCCCCCATAGAACCCTTGAATTCCTTCTTTAGCTACCCTTTCCCACCAATTAAAAAACCCTCACTATTTTCCCCCTCATTTTTTTTCCCCCTACCCCAAATCCCCCTCCACCAATGTACAAAAGATTCTTTTTTGGGCCCCCTCCACCCCCAAACAATTTACCATTTAATTTCCAATCCCCCCCTTAAACCATTTCCACCCCTTCCCATTTGCGTCCCCAAAACCCCCATGATCCAAAACCCCCACACCTTTTGATATTAATCCCCATCCCCCTAACCAGATCTGTTGTAAAAACCTATCCAGCCTAGCAGCATAACCCGCCTAAAGAAAGTATTCTCCACCAGCCCTCCTCCTCACCATCCTTTAAAACCCCACTCCATTCAATCGTCCCCTCAATACTCTCAATACACATCCAGCTTCCCGAGGTTTTTTGCATCCTTCCCCCTTTTGATACAGCCCCAAACCCCCCCCCCAACCACCACTCCGGGGGAGTCCCCCAAAAACATAAAGGATGATCATTCACAAAGCTTCTTTTTTTTTTCCCATTAAACTCGCTGGCATATATACACCAACAAAAACTAACCCTTATACCTCCCCATTCCCCACCCTTAATATCCTGCCATCCCCACTCTCCTCCCCCAAAAAATCAACTGAAAAGCCCTGAAAACCTGTATGACAATTGCAACCCCACCCTTTAATCTCCTAGTTGAACCAGCAAAAAAATCATACCACTCCCACGCAAGTCTCTACTATTCTTAAAGTTATGCCCTTTCAGAAAAACCCCCTTGTATATCAAAAAAATCTTAAGGTCACCCCCACCCACTTCTTCTTTTTCATCCCTCATACCATTAACATTAATAGTTAAAAATCCTTTAAAAGACTATTGTGGGTTTTCCTTTTTGTTCTTTGTTGTTCGTCACCACAGGGTTTTCTGTTCCCCCACTCTAGCCCCACACTTTCCCTTCCCCTTTTCCTTCTTTATGGCCCCTCCTTTCCCTTCCTTGGGCGCAAAAACCAAGGGTTTTTAAAGACCCCTGTGCCCTTGTTAAAATTTCCCCCCCAAAGGCTACAGACCTTTTCCTTGATTCACTTGCAATTTTCCCTTTCCATTATCACTATCATCTTCTTTTACCTTTTTCCCCTCATGCACATCCCCTATGACAATCACACTCACCTTCTCGTTAACATTTTCCCCCCCCATCGCTTTCTCACCTCATACTCTCCTTAGTCACAGGGCTACCTTTTTTTCCCAAGCACCGGTAAGGCCTCATCCAACAGATGCCCCAGTTTCCCCCAAAAACAGGCATGGGCTAACCACCCCTGGGAAAGTCCTCCACCACTGTCACCTGTGGTTGATCCACCAATGCCTCCCCAGGTGGGGTTTTTACAGGTATCCATACTTTTTCCCCCACAATTTCACTCCATTTCTTCGCACCATGAGCAGGTCCCTTTTTTACTTCTCAGCACCCACCTCTCCCCGGATCACTGTCCACCTGAGTCCCGCATGCTGTTGTACCCCAAGGACACTCCGCCGCCATATGATCATATCTGGACACTTACGACACGCCCCCCTTTGCCCTGCATCGTAAATTTCACTTTGTCCTGAAGTCCGGATACAACGCCCGGATAGGACCCCGATGGTCATTTTTTTAGCGAGTAAGAGCCTTCTAGGAGGCCCTTTAAAGGGCCCCCCTCGCCATTTTTCCCAAAATTGCTGCATGAACGATACCGTAAACCTTGAAGGCGTCCATCAAATCAACAGAGTCCGATTCAAATGGAACGTTACGCACTTTAATCCATTTTGTGCGTGAAACGTCCCCCCAGTCGTACCTCCATCGCTGGTAACTGAAGACCCGACGTGATAAGTGTCAAAACCCAAACGCTTAACCCCGAATTTATTTACAACTTTATAAACACTGCCCCAATTTCCCCTTTTAAAGCTCCCCCATACAGGCCCCCGATGTCTATATGATAAACATCCTGGGATTGTTTCAACATCGTAGACACCGTTTCAGGTTCTGTCCCCCTTAAATAAACACCAATGTTGATAAGGGTTTTGTTTTATTCCGCCACGTCCCAGTAAGAAGGCTGCCCGGGGGAAAGCAGAAATTTAGTCTTTAATGAAAATATCATTGGGGCATTTTGAAAGTAATTTACAGTTTGAGTATTTTAGGGATAGGGGGATTAGGTGGTAATATAATAGTAAAAAATTTAAATTATTTTATAGGAAAAAATAACTTTGAGCATATTAGAAAGCAATTTAAAGCATGAGTATTTAGTTTTTGGGGGAGTAGGGTGTTTTAGAGAGTCCCAAATTGATTTTCAGACAAGGTCATTTTAGCATTTCCTGGGAATGGTTCCCGATTCTGGGGCCCCTTTTTGTGCATAGAATTCTTAATTTGGTTCAGGACACGGGGCATCAAAAAAATGATCTATATCTTGTGTTATGGTCTGGGTCCCATTAAGGTTGGTGAGGAGAATTTTGAGTGGGGGGTTTTCATGCATTGTGCTTATGTAATTTTTTTTCCCTTATCTTGTCTATGGATCTAACATACAGATGTCTTCGCCCTATTTTGTGGCAAATTTTGTTTATGTGTAGGTACTGTACCTTAAGCCTTAGTGTAAATGTATTATTATAGTTCCTATATCCTGTATTTCCAAAAAAATTTCGGGATATCATTTTTGGGTGTACAGAAGATGTGGTGTTAAGGGAAAACCTTTTCATGAATTTTATCATATGTTTAAAAGGGATTTCGTGAGTCATGTCAGGGGACTCCCCTTCAAGGACCATAACATTGTATCAATGCATCTGCTAGAAAAGCAGAATGGATAATGAGAACCTTCAAAACAGGGATGCCAAGCCCAAAAGACACTCTTTTGGTTGCTTGCTCTATCTAGGCTGGAATATTGTGCACACTAACAGCATCTTTTAAGGCAGGGAAATTGCTGACCGGAAAATCTGCAGAGAACCTTCACGGCACGCATAACTGGGTAAAAACCTCAATTACTTGGAACCGAAGTTCCCAACCTGTACTCCCCAGAATGCAGGCGGGGGGATCATTATTATTTACCTTGGAAAATCCCAGAGGGGGTTGTACCAAACTTGACATGAAAATCACTCCCTACGAAAGCAAAAAAACTCGGCAGACTATGAACATCCCCCAATGAAAACAGGGTCCCACTACACGTTAAGAGCCACAAAAGTCGGGGGCCCAAGACTGTTCAAGTGCTTCCCAGCATCATAAAGGGGGTTTTAAAAAAGCCCTGGCTGTCTTCAAGCAGGCACTGGACAGGCACCAAAGTCGGTACCTGATCAGCCGGGGGGGTTTCCCTTTTTGGATTGCGTGCTGCCAGCAGTAACAGTTTTTTTATCAGGCCCTGATCCCCCATTAGGCCTGGCCCAAAGGGGCCGGGGGGCTTAAAGGAACTTCAAAATGTCCTATTTAATTTGGTCCTTTTGTACATTTGAAATTTGAGGTACAGTCCCTGAACCCATTATGTACCTCTGTAATGTTGGGGGGTAAGTCCCTGGACCCATTATGTGCCTTTTAGTGTTGAGGCCCAGTCTCTGGCCCCATTAAGCCGAAAAGTTTTACCACGGATGGGTATGTTGTGCATAATAAAACTTTAAAATAACTACTCCCCCGTGGCCTGGTGGCAAAGCTTCCCTTCACACGGTGTTTTCCCGGGGTTCGTTTCCCCGGGCGGGGGCAGAAACATTGGACGAGTTTCCTTCCCCGGTTGTTTTGTTAATCCATCAGTAAAATGGGTACCTGGGTGTTGATGGTGGGGCCCATCCTGCAAAAACGCCCAATTTGGGGGAAATGTTTAGCATAACAAGCGGCTTTCTATTTAGTAGTATGTCTTATTCAGCTAGGGCCCGTATACCTTGTACATGTACTTGTAGTAAATAAATATATTATTATTATTATGATTTGAATACAAATTGGTTATTAGTTTAATTTTGTATGAGTGGAGGGTTGAACACTTGTTTTTAAAACAGGGTCATTGTTAAAAGTATTTCAGCGTAGTTTTTGGAGAAGCAGCGGGGTTTGTTGTGTTTGCGCATTTTTTTTTTTCAGTTGTTGTGCGCAGTGGTGTACTTTGTGGCTGTGGTGTGCGCAGTGACAGCAGCAGCAGCGCAGCAGTCAGGGGAAAAAACACAAGATGGCGTCGAGCGAGGGACCACTGACGACTCTTTTCCCACCCCATAGCTTCCTCGATGGCACGTAACGAGGACGTGCAGGTGGGGGGTGCGTGGCACCCTGCCCCCCCCCTGGGTGGTCTGCCGCCCACCACTTGTTTTTTCCCCGAAATAACACTTTATTCACCCCCACCGCCACCGCCGCCGCCATGACCTCACCACGCCCATAACTCACTTTATTTCACCTGTTTCATCAGATTATCTTGTCCTGGTAGGCTGTGGTTAGGGGTCGGGTCAAATTTTTTCTCCCAAACCTCAACCCGTCTCCCTTTCGGGGTTTTCCCCCCCCTCTATATTTAAAAATATTCAGCCGAAAAACTATTTTTATATTCTCATTTGTTTTGCCCTGGAGTATTTTTTTTTTCCCTGTAACGTCGGGCTCTTGACCCCGGAACTGGAGCTGCCCCCCCCCTTCCTTGGATCAAACAATTTTGTTTAAGTTAATTTTTAAATCTGCCCAAAAAGCCCTGCATCTGGGGCTTTTTGGGATTTAAACCCCATTAATTAATAACCAAATGTAATTCTTTGTATCATGTTAAAAAAATTATATTATTATTATTATATTATTATTATAACTACCACCCCTACGTTTTACCGCATCCATGTATTTTTGTCAGTATGGGGGCCCCGTGTTATTGAGGGAAAATCCATTTATTTGTTAATATTTAAAGGTTAGTAAATAGTATATACTGACAAGAGAAGTATTAGACACGTGTAAATTGGGGATTTTTATTTGTAGACGTTTGCCCTGGCTTTTTTACAAAAACAATGTAAACAAATTATAGACAAAATATGGGTAATCAGTCCTCAGCCTTGTAGATGTTGAACGTTGGTGATCACAAAGGGGCTGATTACCTCATCTTTTTTCCATAATTTAGTCTTCACATTTGTCCTGCTTCAATGCTACAAAAATAAAACCCAGATATTAAAGCTGATAAACATTTTTTAAACCCGGGGTTTTTTGAATGTTTTAGTAAGTTTAAATACAATTACACATCAGTACAATTATCTATGAGTAACATGTAAATTACCTTTCAGAATAACCCCAAAAGTCAGTGTTCCCTTTTAATATATTATTTAAAATCTGACTGTAAGATACAGTGATGTCTGTCATGAGTATAACCTTGAAAATTACACAACTAAACTCAACTGTGTGTTATGAGTTGTTAAGATTTCTTTTCTTCTTCAGGAAGTTTCCCGGGCATTTTTTTTATTTTTTCATTGTCCTTTTTTCCCCTTTCCTTTTCCTCTTTTCCCGCCTTTTCCAAAAATTTATTTTACTTCCTTTCTTTTCAACTTTGACTCTTTCTTGACGCTTTTCCATCTTCCTTTCTTGATTTATTTTCCCATCTTTTTCTTGCAGTCTTCATTTCTTGCTGTCTTATATGCTTTCCCATCTTCCATGTTTTCTTGATTTGGGGAAAGGGCCGGGATATGGAAGGAAAAAAAATTGAGGGGTGAGCATTTTAAAAAACAAAAACCAATTTTTTGAAATAAAAAACCCATTTTGGAGAAAATTAATAAGTTAAAAAATTAAAAAAGTTAAAAATTTTGGTTTTAAATTTTTTTTTTTTGTTTTTTTTTTTTTGGGCAGGGGGGAATAAGATCATAATTGGACAGGAGGAGTGAGGGAAGTGTACAAAGGGGGGGAAAGAAAAGGGAAATAAATCCTGGGCAATGGTTTGGAGGTGGGATGCAGTTTTGGAGTATATGTTAATATATGCATGAAGAAATGAAGATAACTAATATTTGTCAGAGAGCATGTATATGTGCCTTTGTATAAGGGGAAAAAAAAACCATGTTTTTGTAACAATTACATGCTCATTTATAAAACTCCCCTGTATTGTTAATTTTTTTTTTTTTTAAACAGTTGAAATGCATCAAAAAATTAATATGCCCTATAGGGGCCCTTTGTTTTTTTATACTCAGTATTAAATTTTATATGTATTTTCAGTTGCATTTACAAAAAAATGCACTGTAAGAGGAGCTCCCCCAGAGCTGACTGTACAAGGAATTTGGGAGTATCTGTACGGGATCAAGTGCATGGTAGTTTTTTTGAGGGGTTGGGGTATCCTGAGTTTTTGGGGTCTCCCCCTCAGCCTGGTCTGAGATCCAGGCTGTTATTGCTGGCCACACAAAAACGACGTACGAACCAAAACCCTGTTCAGGTACTGACTTTAGGTGCCTGTCCAGGGGCCCTTTTTGAAAACCCCAGGGTTTTTGGGAATCCCCTTATGACAAAGAAAAATTAGAGAGCAACAAGGAGGATTTATAAGGGTTAAGAAATTTTAATTCAAATTTTCAAAATGTTTAGTGAATAATACTTAGATAAAGGTAGGAAACTCTTTTTTTTATTTGAAAAGGAGGGATGGGAAATGGGGCATGTAGTGGATGTTGCAGGATGTTCCCTTTTGGTAGTAGGTTATTAAAAGTAATAAAATAGGTTTTATTAAGAGGATCAGGTCGGGTTGTTGGGAAGGTGGGGTTATAATCCAGTAAATTTTGGAGAGGGTGTGGGTTTAAAAAAATCATCCCAAGGGTCAGCAACCCCCGGCCGGGGATGTTTTTTAGCTGCCAACAACACCGGACACAAATTATCTAATTAGTATTGAATACAGATGCAGTAGTTCACTTCAAGGTTAAACAGTCCCGGAAAAGTTCCGATCCTCCCTCCTTTACAGTTTTTTATTTGAGTTTGTTGTCTGGGGTAAAACAATGTACGTAGGTATCTGCATTCAATAATAATGTTTATTTAATTATCTGTGATAAATTGTTTTTAAATATTATTAAATTGAAAAATTTGGGTTTAAAAAAAATAATGGAACCCTGATTAAATTTTTTTTTTTATTATGTTATATTAATAACATAGTGTCTGGCCTCTTTCAACTCTTTCTGCCAAACCCCGTCTTATACTATATTCAAAGTGGGGGTTCACAGTTGCTTCTCCAATGATGGTTCATTTAAAAAATTCTGAAGAGTTGCAAAGTTGATGGAAAATTTTAAATTAAAAAGGGGAAAAGGAAGGGTTATAAACATGGTTGAACATAGTCAAATGTTTAAACCAGCTGCTGGGGATAAATAATCAAAAAAAGGCAAAATTTACGGCAAATCACTGTATAAAAGGAAAAAATATAAAATTAAAAATAAAGGGAAAAAAGGATTTTGATAAAATTGCAGTTTGGAGTGTAAAATTTTATTCTGATTAGGAAGTGAATGTAAAATTTTACCCTACCCCCCCACCCTACTTGGGGAGGTTTGTCAGTGAGACTAAGTTATGCCTGACAACACACTAAGCGAGATAACACAGGTTTCCCCCTAAGTGCTCTTTAAGCTTGTGGGCAGAGGGATTTGTGTATGTTTTTCCCTGCACTGTGTTGTCTTTTAAAGTGTTTGGACATTTTTTTATTGCATTAATATGAACAGGACAGTTAAACATTTTGGATTAAAAAAGGGGGCCATAAAAGTGGAAATATGGAAACCATTTGTGTGTACGAGTTCAGTAAGGGCCTGGTTGTGTGTACTCTGGAGGACAGGTTTATTGCCTGTGCCGCATGGCCAGGGAAGCCTTTAAAATTAAAAAAATGTTAACTGCATTCCCAAATTTCCTGTTTTCATTTGCCTGACTCTTTCAAACACTGGCTTCATGCCTGTGAGACTTTTAATGACTGGCCGGGGAAAATTCCCCCGCCTTTAATCTCCCGTGAGAACCTCTTTTGTTGAAAGAGACCTCTAGAGGAAGAATATCAGGTTTCCCCCAGGCCCAAAAAATGTGCTTCTCTTTTGAAGGGTTAATCCTGTGGCTTGGAAAACCCCAAACCCCCACATATTAGTGTCCCGGGTTCCTGACATGGGGGGGAAATGTTGGGATTTTACACCTCTGTCCCTTATCTAGCAATAAATAATTTTGCCAGTTGGTTTTTGCATCCTTGGGGATAGCACTGAAGGATCTTTGGGAAAAAAACAGCCTTGATGATGCAACCCCTTTTTCCCATGGATAACCCTCGGGGTTTTTTAAGGGCCAGCATTCTTTTGGGCATAGATCTTGGGAGGGACATGTTGGGGATGGACTTGAACCATTGAATACTTGGGAGGAAAAAAGGGGGCCCTTTTGTATTGAGGGACATGGGGAAAAAGAAATTTTTATCAGTGGGATGAAAGAGATGTACTAGAGTATTGTGGTACCAATGGGGTTGGGGGTGTAAAATTTTGGGGGTGTGGGTATAAAAAAGAAAATTTAGTTACAAAGGTATAATTAAGAGACCTAAGAGTTGAAGAATTAAGGAAACCCCAGGGGAAAAATCAGGGTAAAAAGATATGTTTGGTTTTTTAACCCCGAGGCTTAGCCACCCAGAATAAAAAAAAAGACATCATCATTAGTCTTCTTCTCCCATTGGGCCCTTCAGTTTGCCCCCCTTTTGGCCCTAAGGTTGACTAACCCCAGTCGTACTACTTATTGTTGGGGAACAGGGGGAGGTGAAAGGAAACCCCCAACTTTTCCCCCTTTCGGGGCGGATGAAGGCGGGGACAAAAGTTTTGGTGTTTGGGTTTGAGCACCCAACAGGCTTGTTTGAGTGGGGAAAAAATTTTTTCCTTGACTTTTGTTTTGTTATGAAAAGAAAATTTATAAATGGATTCAGAGATGTTACCTGGTTGGGAATATTTTGCACTCAAGGGGTGGAGGGGGGGGGTGTTTGGGTTTGGGGATCATTTGATTTGTTGTTTTTCCCGCAAGCTGCTGCTGAGTGAATGATTTTTTAAATCCAAATTAAAAAAGTTGATTATTGGGTTATCCCAGATTTGTTTTTTTACTAATTTACTATACTTGTGCCTCGGTTTTTGTTCACCTCCAAACCAAACAATTATGGTATTTTTTAAACTTTTGTAACTGTATTTTGGGGGGCTGAAATGACTAATCTAATTTACATTTGTCCATGGGGAAAAAATGTTGGGAACAGCACTTGAACAGCATTCTGGGAAAAAATTTTGAACAAAACCGAGGTCCACTTAAAAGTGGGCCTCGGTTTTTGCCCAAAAAACCCTTTATTTAAGTGTATTTTGTAAGTGCTGTTGCAAGTGTATTTTGGGGGTTGAAATAGCTAACCTGGCATTATTTCTTAAGGAAGAAAATTACGGAATGGCATGAGCAGCATTCGGGAAAAAATTTTTGGCCGGGGCCCCCAAATATGAATCAGAAAAAGTTTTAAAATTATTATAACACATTAACATTTAAAGAGGGGGGAGATGGTCAGTGGCAAAAATATTAATACTGTAATTAATAATAATTTTATAATACATTTACAGTTGCGGTTGAACTCTATAAAAAACTTTAAACAATTCCCCTGGCACTGGGGTGGAACGAACACGGAGTGAGCTCACCCCCTTCCTGACAACACCATATATGATGAAGATGAAGTGTTGTTGGCCTGGCTGGCACTGGGCCCCTCCACTGGTTGGGGGACCAGAGTTTGTACACTGTCTACTGGTTAGTTCTTTAGTATAACTTTCTCCTTCACTTGGGGGTGTCTTGTGGCCTTTAGCCATTGTGTTTTATATACTGTTTTGCCTTTTCTTTGATAAGGTATTTATTTCTTTCACCCCCCAAATACGCATGACTACTGTGGGGTTGGGGGTTCCCCCTTTATTATAATAAACCCATAATAATTTTTTTTAATTTAAAATAATGTTAAAAATCTTAAACTAAAAAATTGGGTCTACACTCCCATTCCTTGGATGAAACTTCATTGCCTTCCATTTCCCCGGTGCTTACAGATTGTTTTTCTGATTCAGTACTTAAATAGTCATCCTGTTCCTAAAAGAAAATCGCCTCTCCCTCCTTGGACATTCTTTTTGATGACTTGGACTTAGGACGGGCTCTGGCCAGTATGCATACCTAAATAATTTTATTAGACCTGATTTTCTTATTTTATTACAATATACAGTACACTACTGTACAAAATTTAAAAAAAATAAAAATTGCGTAAACAGTTAAACAAAAAAAGAGGTGAAAAAACCTCTCCCTTCGGGGTCTTGTTAGCATGAATTTGTTTTCCAATGTTGTTTTTGGGGAACTCCGTGTTAAGTGGGGCAATGCTGTTATGGAAATGTAAAATCCCATTGAAATGGGGCCAGGCACTATGGGTGCCAGTCATCCAATCCTGCTGGTGCAGATAAAAAAAAAGTGATGAAACAAATGAGAAGTCTTCAAGGGAAAGTGTGCTCTACCACTTTTAAGTTCTGGTTCACCAGGCTGGATTGCTATGTGGGGGGGTGACAATATAAAGCCTGTTTAAACCCCTTTTCCAGAAATGTTTGACATTACTGAAAACTTTTTTAAAATATTTTTTTTTTTATTCATTGTTAATGACCTTTTATTTGGTTTTTCACCCTTGTTTAATCAGTTGTTAAAACCCAAAACAAACAAACAAACAAACATTTTTTTTTATGAGACAGTAGAAATATTAAAAGTTGGTGTGTGATAGAGTACCCGGGAAAAGTCCTGGTTATCTGAACATTTGGGCATGGTGAAACTTAAGACAAAATGAAATAATAGACAGAACATTGCGCTGTTGTCTATATAAAGTTATTAAAAAATTAGTAATTCCAAAATAAACATTTTTTTCAACAATGGCGCTCCACCGGCAGGGTGACCCAAAAAAAAAAATCCCCAAAAAGAAAATCTTCATCATTCAACACTTTCCCCCCCCTATACATAATCACTGTCTTTGCAGAGGGCTCAGATCGACAGCGGTTTTCCCTCCCAGCTGTCACTATCCCCGACCCCTCCTTTAAAGTGCAGGCATTGTACTTCCCATTTCAGGGCCCAAATCCAAAAATCAATTAACTGGGTTTCCCGAAACCCCTTCCAAAATTGTTACCCCCCAACTAACAATCCTGTCCCAAAAAAATGCCCCAGTATATTCAAAGTACTATACTGGTACATGTCTGTAGTTACCTGGAAAGGGTTTTTGGGTTCCCCGGGCGCGGTCTGAGACCAGGCCCCATGGTGGATCAGGTCTGATCAACCAGGCTTACCCTGGCCCCCGAAACGGCTTGAACCACAGCCCAGTTGGTCAGGGACTGACTTTGGTGCTGTCCAGTGTCTTCTTGAAAACAGCCAGGGGGCTTTTGGTAATCCCTAATGTATGCTGGGAGGCAGTTGAACAGTCTTGGGCCCTGGGAATTTTGGTGTTGTCTCTCAGTGTACTTTGGCGCCCCCGCTTTTCATTGGGGGGAAAGTTGCATCTCCTGCTGAGTCTTTTGCTTTCATAGGGGGGGGTTTTTTTGGGGAGGGGTTTTGGGACCAAACCCCCGGACCCCTGACAGTGGACCTAGCTATTAGAACACTCCAAAACTACCCTTTTGTAAGTTTTTTTTGTAAGTGTTTTTTAAGTGTATTTTTGGGG
>WNWK01037546.1:0-18449 GCA_009830355.1 Cherax destructor | reverse complement strand
AAAAATTGCTGAAAAAAGTTTGTGGTGTTTTTTGGGGGTTCGTAGACAAAAAAAATTTGAACCCCAACAAGGTTAAAAAAGGAAGTTCTTGCCTCCAAACCATTCTCCCCCCAAATGGAAGCAGGTCATTTCTAACTTCAAAAAATAAAAAGCAGTGTTTCAAAGTGTTTTAAAGTACTGGAACTATTGACCTAAAGTTCGGGAAAAGATATTTTGTATCCTCCATTGCATAGGCCTTATATTAAAGGGGGGGGTGTTTCCCAGGACTTTAAACCTGTTGGATACCACTGGGGGGATTGTGTTAAAAAGGGGGATTTTGAAGGATTTGGGCTGACCCTGACCCTGACGACCCTGTCCTTTGGGGAAGATATTGTGGCATTGGGCAAGTCCCGGGATTAGGTGAGGGTGAGGTGGGGGGTTTGGGTGGAGGACCACAGGGTGACCTAAACACTGAATATTTTCGAGCTTCAGCGGAAACAGCATCAGACGACGTAAGGTTCACAGGAGGGGGGAAGGTTTAAGGGGGGAGTTTCTTCAGGATTAAGGAAATTTGTTTTAGGGACTAAGGTGCAGACATTTGTTAAAAAAAACACCTAGCAAGCTGAAACAAGCCATATCTAACATGTTCAGTGAAAAAACCTTGCCCCCTTGGAAAATTTTAAAAGAGGCGCCAAAACAAAACACTCTTGAAACAGCTATTTTCTAGACAGAGGTCGTGACTCTCGCGGGTCTAGTGGGTTAAAAAGAAAAAGGGGGAAAAACCCCCAGAGGGGACTTTTTCCAAGTCCTTATGGGGGGGTTTCCCTTTCCCAAACACTAAGCCCTCCCACTTCCCAAAAGCCAGCAAGCCTTCAATGGGGTAAATTTATTTTTGTTTAATTATAAAAATTTTTTACTTTTTATTTTTAAATTTTTTGTGTATGTAAAGTAGTATAGTTAATCTTTAAAAAAGATTTTTTGTGAATATTTTTAAGGGGTCTGGGAAAGGATTAATTGTATTTAAATTTTTTCTTGGGGAAAAAAGGGGCGACTTTTGAACAGTTTGAGTTAAGGGCTAGCTCCGGAAAGGTTATGACCAAACCTGGGGGTCCACTTTTTATATTATTCAAAATAAAAAAAATTTCAAAAATCAAATTAACATTTTTTTTATTTAAAACTCCCCCCCCCCCGTCTCATTTAGGTGAATAATGGAGCACCCACTGTGATTAGACGACATTTACCAAGCATCTGCTTTATTATAAGAACATAAGAATGGAGAAACATTGTGCAGGCCTACCGGCCCTTACTATCAATTTTTTCATAACTCACCTTTCCAACAGAAGTATTATCAACCCGTCTCATGTACCCAAGAACGAGCTTAGATGCTAGTTCACTCTATCACTCTACTGCCTTTAATTTCACTCTTTTCTCTCTTGCTTTCATTTACTTCCTGTATCTTTGGAGAATATTTTCTCTGTGTACCAGCTTGGCAGGAGGCTTGACGAGCAGAATCTGGCAACTCAGTGCAGTAAATTTTCATTTCTCCACAGTCGAATCTGTACTCAGCTTTGGTATCGGCTGCCATCTTGCTTTTCACAAAAGTCAAAAACTGGACCAAAAAGTTAACACACACATCAGCTTCACTTTTATCCTGCCAAGACAAAATACATTAATTAGAATTTTATGACAGTAGCTAGAGCAAAATAAAGAAGTATTTCACTCATTGTTGGGACAAAAATTTGGGGATTTATGTTTAGGGATTGTAAATAGAGTGAAATTACAACATTTGGGAAAGTCATAAATTTCAGTGGAAATTTGTAAATATTTTTTAAGTTTTTAAATTTAGTCTTTGACATAAAATTCCAGAAAACACAAGTGATTGTCGAGGGGTTTTTAATAATGGACAGTTATGTGAAGAATGAAACACTTGTGCAACATTTAAGAATATTTTTCACGGAAATGTTTCATCAATCAGCGGCTTCATCAGTCCGATACTGAGAAGAACGGTTTCTGTAGAAAATTGAGAAGTCTCTTTGGTCAAAATAGTCAGTGTTTGATTAGCCTACAAGGAGATCGGTCGTGTTTATCAGTTCAGGGGGGACACTGAAACCACATAAATAAAAAAGTATATATAGATATGAAACTAAGTATATATACTAGCTTGCCTAGATCAGTCAAGTTTAGGAGTAAAGTTTGATGAATGAGACAGTGAAACTATAAATAATTAAAATATTATATAAATAAACAATAAAACTAGTATATAAATGAGCAATAAAAGTATATATATAAAACACTGGAATAATAGACAGAACTACAGCATAGCCAACACAAAACTAATTCATGAAACACTGTGTAGTCTGCCCCTCAGTAGCACGCGTCTTCTGCCTGGATTGCATGCAACTTCTGTGGAAAATGGTCTCATGCATCATGTGAATATTCAACAATCGTTCGCTAAGGACATTAAATCAAAAAATGTTTTGGGTCTCCCCTAACAATAGCCACATGTAGGGAAAAATTACATCTGAAAAAGACAAAAACATCAAACAAGTCTTAGAAAACTTGACAGTCTTACATAACAGCTGGAAAATAACAAGGGTGGGCCAGATGGTGGTGTCCCCCCTGGTGCTGGTACTGTCTTGGAGAACAGTGACTGTAAGAATAAAGAAATGAAAGCCAGTGCACCAGAGGAAACAGGGGGCCTGGGGCTAAGGAACAGGTATAGAAAAGATATGGAACTCCAGTTACAAAATAGCAGTACCACTGGAGATGGCAAGCAAGGGATGATGTCCGAGGAATACCTGGAGAGGGTTTTGGGGGTCAACGTCCCGGCTGTCTGTGACCAGGCTTGGTCCAGGTACTGTTGATAGTAGGGAGTCCGAAACAAATGCACCAGTAAAAACACAATCACGAAAAAACCCTGGCAAACAGAAATCAAACCTATGCAAATTCTATGCCTCGGTTATCTGCAGGCATGAAATGTCTGGAAAAAAATGATGAGACATGAGTTCTGACCATCCTAGGATGGATATGGGGAACACAATAAACTAGCCACTTCGGTGGCAAATCTAAAAAAATCTGACCATCCTAGAAAATGCCGCTCCCTGACACAGGAAAATGCGACTCTCCTTCCTCAATTTTTCGACCCTGAATTGTCGCTCTTCAGTCCAGGAAAGACAATGCTATAACATATATTGTCAGGTCACCACCTGAAGGGGACAAGAAGATACAGATAACTCAGACCATGGGCAACAAACCAGGGTAGCCACAACCACTACAGAGATGGAGGTTTTTAGTGCTAGGAAGAAAAAAAGCTGGCAAGAAATAGCGGAAATCGTACACCAACTCAGATCATTTCTAGACTAGAGGCACAGTCAGTGGCCTCCACTCCAATACAATATTAATGCCAGGAAACAAAGCTTCCTCCCTCATACCAACAGTACGACGACATTTATCCTTGCAAATATACAGGGTTTAAAGCCAGCAACGAACAACAAAATACCCTTCATTAGTGGACTGCTCACGAGTTGAATGCAATGTTTGCGGCTTTCACAGAGACCACATAAAGGATCATTTGACAAGCAAATATTGATCCCAGGTTAAAATTTATACAGATACAACAGAGTAAACAGGCAAAAAGTAAGGGTTGGACTGTACACAGAATCGCTCATATGCTCAGAACTCTAAACACCTCAAATGATGTAGTTGAAGTTTTGGCAGTAAAGATCGAAAACCAAAACCTTGTCATTGTCGTTGTATACAAGCCTCCGGATGCATCTTTCCAACAATTTTAGGAACGACTTTTGAAAACTGACCACTGTCAGGAAAATCTTCTAGCTCCTGCCCCAACTTAAGACACCTAAAATGGAGAAATGTAGCAAATAATGTCTTAGCAGAGATCCCCCCGGGGCAGCTCAGATGAAAATTCACACAAAATGAGCATTAAATCTCTGCACCAAATTCACCTTAAACCAAAAATAACAGAGAACGATGAAATCACGGGACCTCATTTTTAAATGATGTGATACGAAATATTATTAAAAAATAACTCAGATCACAACATGGGGTACAGACATGTGGCGCCGGGCTCCTGACCAGAAAAATGTGATCGGTTAGGGGGTCCCGCCCTAAATTAATTTAAAAAAAAAAAACATATAGTGGGATCAAGTCAACCTTTCCCTAAATGAAACAAGCTGGGAAGATATCCTAAACAACATGGATCTGAATCTCTGCCTAGAAAGAATTAACCTGTGACACTTGAGGTATGCAAGTGCCTACACCATACAGGCGGGGGGAAGACTCACAGAGCTGCTAAAAGGGGGCCAAAATTATATCTGAAATATGAAGGGGGCCCTGGTCAGAGAAATGAAAATATCGAACTTAAGCAAGGAATCATACAGGAGACTAGAAACTCAGGAAGAACAAAAAAGCATAAATGAAACTAAAAGAAACCCAAAATTTTTTTTTTCTTATGCTAAATCTAAGGAAAAAAACATACATTGGATCTTGATGGAGGGGACCACAGTGCCGAAAATAGTGAGATACAAAAGGGCCCCAGTATGACTCGGTGTTTAGTGAGGCGCTAACCAGACAAAGGGTTGACAAACTAAATTTTTTTTTATATGAAACTCAGAATTTGGTCATTTCAAATATCTCTGATATTTTAATAACACAACATGACTTCGAGAAGGCAAAAATGATATGCCCATGCACTCTGCCCCAAGACGGGACTCGTGTAACTCCGTTTTTATAAAAAACCCAAAACCCCCAACGTGCCTTTAGCATTCTATGGAGAGGAGCATGGATACAGGATCACCCCACAGTCATTAAAACGACAGTCATAGCCCCACTCCAAAAAGGGGCAGTAAAGCAATAAAATTAAGACCAATACTTCGTATATCATAAAAATATTTGAGAGGGTTTAAAACAAGATCACCACCCATTTAGATCCCATCAGTTACACAACCCAGGGAAACGGGGTTTAAAAGGTTTGTTTCCGTGTCCCAACTCCCCACCCCTTTGAAAAGGTCCTGGATGCTCTAGAAGATAAACAGAATGCAGATTTATATACACAGATTTTGCAAAACCCTTTGACAAGTGTACCATGGTGTAATAGCGCACAAAATGCATGAAAAAGAAATAACTGGAAAAGTTGCTGATGGATCTATAACCCAACAAATAAACAAAAAGGTAATAAAACAGAGTAAATTCGGGGGCAGCTACAGTAAAAAATTCTTTCCAAAAGGGCCAAGTACTCGCTCTCATCCTGTTCTTCATCCTCATATCTGACACAGACAGATATTAAGCCAAAACATCGTGTCATGCTTTGCGGATGACCCCCGTTTTTAACAGTCACCCCCCTACAAGACCCCAAGTGGACATCAACTAAATTTTTAACGGGGCCCCAGAGCACGCTAACACAATTATTAAAGGGCCCGAAAAACCCCCCTCTCAGCATACAAAAGGGTTCCAATAGCCCCCTGGCTGTCTACAAAAAGGCGCGGGAAAGGCCCCTGAAGTCAGTACCTGACCAGCCAGGCTGTAGTTCATCTGTGGGGTTGTTCACTGATTGGGCTGCAGGGTGTTAAAACCCCTCTTTAGGTATACCCCAGGTTATCCTAATTAATAAAACATAATACACTCTTAGTGTCTATAATTTTGTGTCCCCAAAAGAATTGTAAAAAATTTTATACACAAACCATAAGTAAATCTTTATTTTTATTAACATATCGGATCTCCACCAAGGTGGGTGGCCCAAAAAAAAACTTTCATCATCATTCCCCCATCACTTTTTCCCCCAGAGGGGCTTACCCCTACAGCTAAAAAACTGAACATTAACCCCCCTCCTTGAGTGCCGGCCTTTTCCCTCTCCAGGAATCAAGCCCCCCGGGGTTTCCCCTAAACTTCATAAATTTACCTTGCTCACACTCCAACACCGTCAAGTCCAAAAAACCATTTGTCTCCATTCACCCCCTTCAAAGGTACCAGTTTGCGGGAAGTAAACCCCCTCGCACAAAAAACCCCCTTTTCCCCCTCCCTCCAATTTTCCCTTTGGGCCCAACCCCCTACCCCCCTTTCCCCCACTAAAATCTATACACTCGAAGACATTCTTTCGTTCCATTCTCTCTACATATCCAACCATCTCAGAAACCCCCTTCATCTCTGGTTTAAAGTTTGGTAACCCCCCCTCCTCTTCTCCAACAGGTTCTCTGCATTATATTCAAACCACACGCCTCAGACAAATCTTATTAGCCTTCCCCTTGTTGCAACTTTCCCAAAACCCATGCCTCACACCCATACAAGAGCATTGGTATAACTATACTCTAAACCTCCCCTTTTGCTTTCATGGTAAAGTTCATTGTCTAAAAACCTCCTCAGTGCACTCTCATTTTTCCCCTAGTCAATTCTACGATATACCCATCTTTCATAGCCCCACCCGGGCTGCCCGTCCACCCCCAAAATCTGAATCATTCACCTCCTCCATACTCTCCCCCTTATTCATATCCATTCTTCCGTTACCAAATTTTTTTTTGTTATCCGTCATTACTTTTTCCTATATTCACTTTTAATTTTCTTTTTTTACATACACACCAAACTCATCAACCAACCTCTGCCTTCTTTCAAAATCTAAAAGCACAGTGTATCAGAAAAGAGCAACTGTGACAACCCCCATTTTGTTTTGGGATTTTTTTTATCTTTTAACCCCACACCTCTTGCCAACACCTGAGCATTCCTTCTCTTACAACCCATTTTAAAAATTTTTCAACAACTATGGTGACATCACACACCCCTGTCTGCCTCTTTCAAATAATCCCTAACTTTGTAAAAACTCTTCCTGCTTTCAATGACCTCCCTCCTATTCTAACTTAATTATTTACCTGGGTATCCTGAGTCAACGCCCGGCGGCCCGGTCCATGACCAGGCCTCACAGTGGATCTGGTCGATAAAGTCTTTACTGCGGGCCCGTCACAACCCAATGTATGAACCACAGCCTGCTGGTCAGGTACTGTTTTTGATCTTTTCCAGCTCCCTCTTGAAGAGACCGGGAGTATCCCGGAGGGGGTTCCCGGGGTAAACGCCCTTGGGGCCCGGTCTGTGACCAGGCCTCATGGAGGATCGGGCCTGATAAACCAGGCTGTTACTGTTAGCCGCCCGCAAACCGATGTGAACCACAGTCCAGCTGGTGAGGTACTGATTTTAGGTGCTTGTCCAGTGCCTGCTTGAAGACAGCCAGGGGTCTTTGGTAACCCCCCATGTATGCTGGGAGGCATTTGGGGAAATCTTTGACACTTATTGTGTTGTCTCTTATCGTCTATGGCCCCCCTCTTTTTCTTTGGGGGGGATTTTGCATCGCGACGAGTTTTTTGCTTTCATAGGGAGTGATTTGCGTGTAAATTTTGGACACCCCTCAGTTTTTAAGTGTATAAATTATTTCTCCCCCACCCAGTTCTGGGAGTACAGGTTCAGGAATTTGCGCCCCAGTAATTGAGGTGTTTTACCCAGTTATTTTTATTGTGAAGGTTCTCTGTACATTTTCTAGGTCATCAATTTCACCTGCCTTGAAAGGTGCCGTTGTGTGACAAAATTCCAACCTAGATAGAACAAGCGACCTGAAGAGGGCATCATGGGGTTGGCATCCCCGTTTTGAAGGTTCTCTTATCCCTCCTGTCATTTTTCTACAGATGTAATTGATACAATGTTATGATCTTTGGGTGAGATCTTCCAACAGTCCTCCCCTGTCTTTTTCATTTGTTTTTTTCTCTATTGTGTGTTGGGAATTTTTTTTATACGACTCCGATGTAGTTTTTAAATTTTCCCCATGTTTTCCATATCGGATAATTAAATTTCATCATTGAATTTCATATTGTTTTCTGCAGCCCATTTAAAGTTTTGGGTTTATTTTTAAGTCTTTGGTGTCTTCTGGTGGACACTGTCATGCAAATTCGGGTGTTTTGCAAAAAAGCCCGGGGCAGGTAAAATTTCCCCTTTTTGTCAGAAAGAGGTGAGGGAAAAGATAGCAGTCTGTGTTTGGAACAGAGCTTTTTACCGTAGCTGCCCCGTTTTCTCTGTTTACTATTACTCTTTGTGTTCTATTTGTTAGGAAGTTATAGATCCATCTACCGACTTTTTCCCGTTATTTTTATCCCATTTGTCTCTTTACACTGTAATCACACTTGTTTAACTCTTTTCAAAGGGGTATTACTACATTTGCATTTGTTTATCCTCTTGTCCGTTTTCAGTGGTCCCGTAGTTGGGACAGGCAGGGCACCTGTTAAAAACCCTGTTTCCCGGGGTTTTGTAATTGATGGGTATCTGGTGGTTGGCGATCTTGCCTTGAACTTTTTAAAAATTTTTAGTTGGGGTGTAGATGAATGGGGTTGGAAAACAAGTTGATAAAAAAGACATCAACATTACATCTTTTAAAGAGGAAACGTTTCGCTAGTAAATTAATTAGTTTGCCACCTTGGGTATTAACCTTTCATTTTGTTGTAATCATAAAATAAAATATAATCAGTCCCAGGAGCTCATTAAGTTGAAGTTCATTCTTGTAAATTGTGAAATAAAAATATCGGGTATAATGAGACTTAGCTAAATTTCTTCCAGGATTCTAACCAGGACCTTTTTTATATAAATGTTCTGATCCGACCATCTCTGCTTCGCTCTTGAAGGAATGTACATTCTTTTTTAGACGTCTTGAACTTTTCAAATGATATAAAAACTTTTCAAATACTGCACCTGAATTTATTTCAAACATCCAAGATTTTTTTTATGCCGATCTAGCTGAGAAATAAGAAAGTGTGAGACAAAAAGAAATTCATGAGAGAAACGAAAAAAGAAAAACATAAAACGAATAATAAAAGATAAAAAGGAACTCAGGATAAGGATATGAAAATTTAAATATCTTAAGCAACATACCTTCAAGAGTTCATGAGCTTCATAATATTTTTAAAGTGGGGTATTCCCTCATATTCCCCGCCTAATAGTCGGGGAAATTTCCCTTCAAGGTGTTTTTTATCCACCACTGGCGAAGGGTTTTTTCTATGGAATATAAACAAAAGACAAAATTTATTTCTTTGAAAAGGTTACAAGTCTGTTTATATTTTTTTGTTGTCTGGTAAAAAAAACCCCCTAACATGCTGGGGGGTTTCGGGGAGACTAATCCTACTTAAGAGGGCGTGAGTTTCCCCGTATACCTGGAGAGGTTCCTGGGGCAACGCCCCCCAGCCCCTCTGTGACCAGGCCTCATGGTGGATCAGGTGTCACTGAGTTCGTGATATCAGTATTAGTAACATAACCGTTACTGAGTCACGGCCCACGTGACCGTTGGCCTTACTTCTTGATGTCCCAAGCGGGATCAAGGTCAGTCTTCGAATATGAATGCCCCCCGGCCCTTCTAGCGTCAGTTACCATCGAACGGGCAGAGTGACGGCCAGGCGTTAAGCTCTCTGAGTTACTCCCTATATCTGACTCCAATACACCCCGTTACCAACCAACTCGTTTTATCATTAAAAGCCCCTATGGCATGGTGGCTAGCGCCTTGCTTCACGCATGGGGGGCCCGGGGAATTCCCCGGGGGGGGAAAATTTCAAGTGTTTCCTTAAAACACACACAAAACAACAGGCCCATTCAATCGACATGGGCCCCAGCATATTTGGGGGTTTTGGGATGTAAACCATTAATAACTATGTTTTTGTCAATGTTTTGTACCATGTCTCAATGAAGTATTATTATAAAGTATTATTATTATTATTAATCACAAAGATCACCCCGACAAAATTTACGCGGTGGCGTGGATTTCGGGTATTTACGCAATTTAAGGAGAAAAGCCAGGGTTTGGGTTTTCACGGATCTAAGTACCAGTCGCCCCCACCTCAGCCGGATTCCCCCCCCTTCCAAACCCCCATAGCAGCCGTTCTCCAGCCTTCCCGGCATATAATTGCAAGTAAACCTCTGAAGAGTTGATCTGGGGTTTTTCAATTAAGCCAGCCAGTAACCCGTCTATAAGATAAGATTTCTTCGGATTTTAACCCGGAGGGTTAGCCCCCAGGATAACCCAAGAAAGTCAGTCATCATCAAGGACTGTCTGTCTTATTTCCATTGGGGCCTTAATCTTGTCCCCAGGATGCGACCCACACCAGTCGGCTCCCCCCGGGACCTATTTGCTGCTAGGTGAACATGACAACAGGTGTGGAAAAACCCTGAAATGTTTCCACCCGCTGGGAATCAAACCTGGGCCCTCCGTGTGGAGCGAAGCTCAACAAGGGCCCCCGTCCTCAGTTTTCATCCGCCTGCAGTCATTCCAGCCTGTATCTCATCAGCCATTCCTCATCTATGCTGTGTGCATCGTTACAAGCATTCAAGTTCCCAGTCTTGAGGGCAAGAAACCCAGTCCCCCCCATCGTTTTTGCAAAACCGAAAGTCGAAACAGAAACGTTCCCTCAGTTATCTAATGGCAGTGTAAAGAGTCATCCCTTGTGCTCATAGTACTTAAGTAACCAATAGACTCCTGCTATCTGTGGTTACAGGGCCATATTTCAATAAATTGTCCTGATAATGCACCTAAAAAAGTCGTACTGATGGGAATCCCCCTCAGACTTGCCCTATTGTACTTATCATAGAATACATGGCTATATACTTCTGACTCAATGCTCTCAATAACCGTGGGTATTCTAGATCTTTCCATGGCTGCTCCTACAGTAGAACCAGGGAGGTAATAGGGCCCTGGTTCTCAATCTAATAACCCGAACCAGGCTCATTCTTCCAACCGCGGGAAAACCAGGGCCCCCGTCCACGTCCTGTGGTGACTGTCGGGTACCGGGACTCAGTCCCCCTTCCTCCTTCAGGCTCTGCGTGATCTCAATGGAGAGAATCTTGGTGATGTCAATTAGTTTTTGAAGATGGTAGTTTTTGGGGATGAAGTAGAACAAACCTTTATGATGACCATCCTCCGTCTTGCTTGCATGTCAGTTCCCAAAGCAACTATAGGTCCTTTAGTAGAAGCATCCGTATGATGGCCCGTGCATTTTCATGGATTCTTGGGGGCAAGTCAATATCCCCTTTAAAAGGGCCAAAAATATAAAATAGATCGTCATTTAGCATGGTAGTTCGTTCCTGAAAAATTCGTGTTAGATAATTTGTTTATATAAGAACTTATGGGAAAAATAGGGTTACGTTCTGGGAGTCCCCAAAAAACCAAACAAGTTTTTTTTGACCAAAAAAAATCTTAAAAAATAAAAGTGAAATTAATTGTAGCTCATTATCATGATGTATTATGTTGTTTTTACTGCCTAAGACTACAAATGTAACATAAATAATAGTATTTACCTTAAAATGTGGATGCTGGTGTTTGTGGATGATTGTGAAGAGAGTGGAGAGTTATGCTGTGGCCCTACTGGGCTGAGGTGGATAGTAGAGGTTCTGGAACTGAAGTCGATGGTTGTACTGAGTGTCTAATTTTAAGTCATTCAGTAAATCAGTCATGTCATTCAGTAAGTCAGTCAAGTCATTCAGTAAGTCAGTCAAGTCATTCAGTAAGTCATAGTCATTCAGTAAGTCAGCCAAGCCATTCAGAAAAGTCAGTCAAGCCATTCAGTAAGTCAGTCAAGCCATTCAGTAAGTCAGTCAAGCCATTCAGTAAGTCAGTCAACCCCATTCAGTAAGTCAGTCAAGTCATTCAGTAAGTCAGTCAAGTCATTCAGTAAGTCAGTAAAGTCATTCAGTAAGTCAGTCAGTCATTCAGTCAGTCAGTCAAGTCATTCAGTAAGTCAGTCAGTCAAGTCATTCAGTAAGTCAGCGTCAGTCAGTAAGTCAGTCAAGTCAGTCAGTAAGTCAGTCAAGTCAGTAAAGTCAGTCAGTCAAGTCAAGTCAGTCAGTCACACAAACTTATGTTTACCTCTTTTATGTGTACAAAGTAACACTTCATTACGGCCATGGGTTATGTCTTGTCTAATATCTTTTTTTCTTCGTTAATTCAAGATAAAAACACAATTCACTCTCATTCTTCACAAACACAGCTGGCTTGTAGCAGAGGACTCTTTTTGATGCGATGAAATTCATACGAATGCTGGGATGGTGGGGTCTGGGGTGGTTGGGGAAGGGCGGGTGGTGTCTGCTGAACCACAACAAGGTGGCTGCTTGTGGGAATGGTTATTTGTTTTCCTTCCCACAAACTGTAAGTAAGTTTATTCAGGTATACACAGATACAGTTACGAAGAATCATACATAGCAGCATATGTGTAGAGAACCTGGGAAAACCCCAAAAAGTCAGTGACATTTCCATTGTCTGACTTTTTTGGGTTATCCTGGGTTTCCCTTTTACACATATGTTTCTATTATGATAATCAATGTAACTGTACTCACTAATTGTGGTTGCAGGGTCGAGACTCAGCTCCTGGCCCTATGTATCTGAATAAACTTACAGTTTCAAAGGGAAAAACCCAAAATTCCCTTTTCCTCTAAGACGAGGATTGGGCTTACACTTGAAATCACCTGATGCATTAAAAAAGGAGCAAGGTGAAGCGATCCTTTGCTGTCTTGAAAACCTGGTGCACTTTTCTCTTGCTGACTGATATAAGTTTGTGTTGGCATTTTCTTCCAGAAAACACTTCTCTCGTCAGCATTAAACACTTGATGTGGCTTATAGCCGCCCTCAGTAGGACCCCCACTGACTCAATGGTTTAACCCACGGCGGGCTACCGTCCGTTCAAAAAATTTCCACTCCCCTGAACCGTGAATATCATTTTTATGTCGGGTTAGATAATAATGTGCCGCAATTCTTCAATCGGCAATACCCATAACGTGTAACATAATCTCGTGCTAAATGACGGTCTACTGTATATATGTTAGTACTGCTACTGCCCCGAATATTTTGAATTTTCTTTTTATAGAAATAAAGAGCACATTTTCTTAAGTGCTGTAGGATAATTTTTTTTTTTTTGGGTCAGTACTTACCGAGAATTTAGGGAGAAGTTGGCTCAGGATGCTCACCCGACAGCAGCAGGAGTCCTGCCGCTTGCAGAATCGTTGCCGATATACCTTTATTTCTCTTTTTTTATTTTTATATAATTTTTATGTTCTGATAATTACAATTTATAGTAGTTCTTGTGATTTCATAGCCAATCTTTGTTCTGACACTAATATTAGGTACTGAAATTGTACTAAATAATAATAATAATGATAGTGCATAAAAATAATAATAATAATGATAGTGCATAATAATAATAATAATATGTAATAATAAAGTTCCCCTGAAGCATTATGTAAAATTTGTGTCGCTGCCTTATCTCATCTGATCTCCACTAATGATGACTGGTGACATTTGTGGGGGGAAATGAGGGTAGTTTTTTCTCTTCTTATCAGTCCAGTAATTACAGTGATGACATTTGATGAGATTATACTGCTTCCCTTTATGTGTTACTCAAGCCTGTCTGTCTGTCTGTATCTGTCTATCTGTGTGTCTCCCCTTTTTTTCTGTCTGTGTGTCTCTGTGTGTCTGTCTTTCTGTCTGCTTGTCTCAGAGAGTAGCTCATAAACCAACTTGTGTTATGCAGATCACAAGCACATTATATCACTTTGTTTGATTTTTTTAGTTATCCTAGGTAATTTACACTATGTATAATTGTATTTACGTATGTGTTCCTGTGAGATAGAGACAGAGACAGATAGATACAGTCAGACAGACAGAGATAGACAGCCAATGAGGTACCCAGCTGCCCAGCCAGGTGGCCAACCAGCTGCTTGCCAGCCGGGGGCCAGGCAGGCAGGCAGCCAGCTGGCCTGCCAGCCTGCGCATACTTTCCACTTAAAAGGGAGTGTTAATTAATATGACATGACATCAGTGAATCCTTGGTGTTTGCCGCAGTGTTTGCTTAGCTGGCACCCAAATTTCCGGTGCTGCCAGGCGAACACCAGTGTTAAGACCCATTCTATGCTCACCAGGCATCTCAGGTCAATCGTGCCAAATTTGGGGATGAAAATAAAACGTATATATACATTTGGGGCATAGCAGTACTAACATATATATACGTTTGGACCTTTTAAGGGTTTCATCGGGTCTAGTTTGTTTGGGGATAAGCAGCTAAGACATGTCTTCCTGTAGAACTAACCGTGTGTCCCCCCTTAGTGGTGTGGCGGGTTTCCCGTCTACGTGTCAGAGGTCGGACTTCCCCAAAAAAGGTAGAGATTTTACTGCTTCCTTCCTTGTAGTCGATAAGATTAGTTCCCTTTGGTGCCCTTCACTCGGTTTGCTTCTTAGAGCTTCCGTTTGTGCTTGACCCTTACCATGGCATGCACAAATTGATGACTTAGTTGTACCATTTTGGGGTTAAACGGTTCCGAGATCTGCCATACTGCCCAATATGAAGTTTGGGATTAAGCCCTGGCAAGCAGATGCTTTGTCTGGGCATTACCAAGGGTCAGGCACTGGAAATCCTGTCACCCCAGTCTGTTCCACCTCCAACAAATCCAGAAATGCAAGATAGCATCCAGTCAGCTCAGGTACCGTAGGTCCCCCAGATAACCATGAGTACTGAGCCTACCCCAGCAATGACTATGAGTTCAAGTAGTAGTTTCTCCACAAAACACCTTGTCAGAAAACTATCACTTAAAATTAGTAATGTCATCTTGTCGTTTGCAGAAAGATGTTTCTGTAGCGGTTAGTCCCCTCACCCAGTGTC
Source organism: Cherax destructor (assembly GCA_009830355.1). Taxonomy (NCBI): domain Eukaryota; kingdom Metazoa; phylum Arthropoda; class Malacostraca; order Decapoda; family Parastacidae; genus Cherax; species Cherax destructor. The sequence goes on along the minus strand of WNWK01037546.1, from coordinate 3,798 downwards.
TGTCATTGTCCCTAATGCCCCAGACGGTGATAACGTCCTTGTCGACAGTGATTCTTGTAGAGTAAAGGGTTTATTTATTGAGCCATCCTTACATACTGTTCATGACAGTAAGATCTTCCTTCTTTCCTCACTTTGGGTCACAGTGTTCGACTCAGAGCCAATACGACTATCATAGACCTTGCCCTACCCATCCTGTGTGTGCAGAAGCTGATTTTCACCGGACCAGTGGGTCAGTGCTATTTCACCCGGGGAGAGTTCACTAGTCCGCGGATCAGTCTACTCCACCAGTTGAGGAGAAAGACTTAGCCCCCACTGACTTCCCAGAAGAGGTCAACTGTTTGTTAAATCTGTTGAAAAAAACATCGTAAAAATTGCCTTACCAGGTGAAAGATGGGATAACAAACCATTGTCCCATCGTATCCCATTGAACCTGGTACTAGACCAATTTATGTACCTGCGTATAGATTGCCTCATTCAAAGTTGCTGTCGCAGATGAATTGATCAACCAGATGCTTGATGATGGTTTATCACCCCAGCAACTCACCCGGGAATGCCCCCCTGATCCTAGTACCTAAGAAGGAGGGATTGGTGCCCGGGATTGTTTTTGAAGTTAAATGTAAAAACTTTTCCCAGATCTTTTCCCCACTGGAACAAGAGCCTGGTCACAGAGGGGGCCGCGGGGGCGTTGCCCCCGGGAATTCTCTCCAGGTAGACCCCAGGAGATTTCCCTAAAAGGTGACCTGTTACATAATATAAAAGATAATAGTCTTCGCCCCTCGATTTGTTACAAGGGTTTTGTCAAGCCCCTCTTCTGAGGACAGCCAAGAGCTAACAGCATTCTTCACTCCTACAGGTCAATATCAGTTCCTACGTATGGCTTTTGGGTTTTAAGACCCCTCTGTATCACATTCTCGAGACTTATGACCAATATCTTTAGGGGCCTCATAGACAAAGCACTAAGGGTTTCAGATGATGTAATTGTCATGTCCGAGGATGTAGATAAGAAAGAGACGGGAAGTGGTGCTGAGCAAGCTTGAAGAAGCCAATTTAAAGATCAAACTGTCTGTGTCAATTTTCAGATCAAAAATTGTTTCTGGGTCACGTAGTCACTCCTAGAGGGGTTACGACTGACCAAAGTAAAGTAACTGCAGTATTTTTTCCACCCCCAAAAACTGCTGATGCCATAAGATCCTTTGTGGGCTTAGCAGGTTTTTATAGATCATTTATTGCCAAATTTTCTTCAACAGCAGCTCCTCTAACTGAGTTGCTTAAGAAAGATGCTCCATTTTTTTGGCCCTTTACAAAAAAAGCATTTCAAACCCTTAAAGAAAAGTTAACTTCTGCTCCAATCTTGAAATTCCCCCATTTTGCAAACCTTTTTACCTAACAACTGATGCTAGTTCCATCGGCATAGGTGCTTCCAGCTCAGAAGATGAAATAAATACAACACAGTTGCATTTGCTAGCCGAGTCCTTACAAAAGGGTGAACACAATTATACAGTAATTTAGCAAAAAACCCTTTGCGATAGTGTGGTCTTTGAAACACTTACGGGTATCATATATCAGTACCCGTCCCTGTCTTGACAGATCATGTTTTTAAAACCATTATTCCCGAACAAACAACTTACTGGAAGACTAGAGTGGTCCTTGTTTCCAAGAGTTCAACCCTACCTTTTAACACTTACCTGGCAAGTCAAATGTGTTTCCGATATTTATCGCGTCATATTAGTGTGTAACTGCAGATCCCCATTTAGTGCCAAGGATGAAAAAAGGCCCAAAGAACAGATCCCATGTGGTCTGGTGTGATTAGATTCCTGCTCCAGGGAAAATCTCATTCTGACTTGAAGCCACCAGCACCTATCAGTGACTTTGCTGAACCAAGAATTACTGTTTGAATAACTGAGCTGGGAACACCTAGTAGACGTGTATACCATTTAGTAAATTTCCCCAGTCACTAGTGAAAGTAGCCTTTGGATTCACGACACACCAGGTGTTGCCCCCTGGTATGGATTGTTCTGTTAAACAACAAAATTGAAATACTTTTTGGGCCCCGTATGGCAACTGATATTACTGAGAGTTAAGAAAAGTAGTGTTTTATGCAACACAAACGTAATATCAATGGTCCCAATCCTATCCAAGTGTATCCCCTTAGTGAACCATGGGGAAAAAGTTGCAATAGATTTATTAACAATTTTCAATGTACAATACAAGGTAATAAACATCTGTGGTGATGGTAGATCATTTCACCAATATTGTGAGTTTGTTCCATCCCGATGACCGAGAAGTGCTAAAGCATTTAGGGAAAATATAATTTTAGACATACTACTCCTAAATCCTTAGTGTCTGATAATGGAGGTGAGTTTTGTTGAGTTCAGAAAATATTGCCTTTTTAAGATCACTAAATAATTTTTTTTAATAATAATAATAATAATATTTTTATTTCTATGCATTTTAAATGTACAATGTTATTGGAGTTACAATTATAAAAATGTAATGCAAGGGGGCCATCGGCCCTGGGATTAGGGGGAGTTTTTTTAAGACATTACTAAGTATTTTAAAGCTAAAAAATTTGGTTTATTCAGTTCTGTATTATTTAAAATTTTAATATGGTTATACATACTTTTAAAAAAAATACAAGAGAAATTTGGGTTTAGTTTAATCTGTTGTATAATTTATTTCAAGTTACAGTATGTTGATGCTATACTAGTATAATAACAATATAAAATTTTTTTTTTGAGTTTCTTCTAGATATATATTTTTTTTCAAATTAAAAATGATGATACTATAAAATTTAAAAAGACAATAGATGATATGAAATTGCAACAAATGTTGGAGGATGAAATATCAAAATTTAGATCATCTTAAATAAAATAATATTTGGGGGTTTAAAGTTTTTCAGTAATATTTAGTATAGGTGAGTAGTGTTTTTAGAAAGTCTTGAATTGATTTTCCGACAAGGTTAATTGATATTTACTGGTAATGAATTCCCGATTCTGGGGCCCTTTTTGTGCATAGAATTTTTACATTGGGTTATATGGACTCGGGGTATGTCAAATAGTGATCTGTCTCTTGTGTCATGTTCGTGGGACCTATTAAAGTTGTTGAGGAGAATTCTGAGCGCAGGGTTAAAATTAGCATGTAGGTTTTTTGTATGTAGAAGGCACATGAATAGGTATGAATATTTTTTATGGTGAGTAGTTTTAAAGGGTTTTGAATATAGGTGGGTATGCTGTCTAGAGGGGGAAATTTTTTATCATCCTGACTGCAGCCTTTTGCTGGGTTATGAGTGGTCTAAGGTGATTTAATGTTGTTGAGCCCCATGCACAGATTCCATAGGTGGGTAAGGGTAGATAAAGAATGATATAGTGCAATGAGAGCTGGTTGAGGCACATAATAGCGTATCTTAGAAAAAATCTGTCCTTGAGATTTTCGGAAATTTGTTTATGTGTGTTTGGAATTTAAGACTACTGTCAAGGTGGATTCCGGAATTTTCCCCCCGTGAGCTTGTGATGGGTGAACCATTTAGGGTTTTGTTAATGGAACATTTGAGCTTTGTTTCCAAACTGAATGTAGTAGGTCTTGTCCGTATTGAGAGTAAGCTTATTTGTCATCATCCATGTTGATATTTTCTGTAATTCGGCATTAACTGTGTTGGCTAGTACGACTGGATTTGGGGGAGAGAAGACAATGTTGTGTCATCTGCAAAAAAATGGGTTTGATAGTTGTGATGCATTCGGGAGGTCATTTATGTAAATGAGGAATAGGAGGGCCCCAGGACACTACCTTGAGGGAACCATG
>WNWK01037545.1:0-18449 GCA_009830355.1 Cherax destructor | reverse complement strand
TGAGGGCGTGGAATAACAGGAAAGACACTGCAGTGGTTTAAAAAAAATTCTTTTGACAGGGAGCAAACAACGAGTCATGGTAAAACGAGGTGTCAGGTGGGACCTGTAGTGAGCGGGGCCCCCAAAGGGTCAGTCCTAGGGCTAGTACCATTTCTGGTATGATGTAGAAATTCAAGTATATGAAGATCAGGTGGGACTCAAAGGATCTACACAGATTAGAAGCCTGGTCAACAACTGGCCCCGGGGTTTAACCCACCAAGTGCAAGGTCATGACGTTGGGGAAGGTCGAAAAAACCGCAGATAGACAGAGCACAGGCTGGGGGGGAAAGACTAACCTCACTCAAGGAAAACTATCTTGAGGTAAGCATAATACCGAGCACATCTCCAGAGGCGCACATCAAGAATAGCGTTTCACACTTGAGTAAGGAATCTTGAAGACTCTTACACCGTGTACGTCAGGCCCATATTGGAGTATGCAGCACCAGTCTAGAACCCTCACCTGGCCAAGCACGTCAAGAAATTAGAGAAAGTGCAAAGGTTTTCAGCAAGATTGTTCCGGAGATAAGGGGAATGTCCTACTAGGAGATTTTAAAGGGGAAATCAACCTGACGACACTGGAGGACAGGAGGGATGGGGGACATAACGACATATAAAATACTGAGAGGAATCGACAAGGTGGACAGAGACAGGATGTTCCAGAGAGGGAACAGCATCACGGGGTCACAGTTGGAAGTTGAAGACTAAGGTGAGTCCAGGGATGTTAGGAAGTACTTCTTCCTGGAGTTTACCAGGAGAGAGTTCCGGGGTCAACGCCCTGCGGCCCGGTCTGTGACCAGGCCTCATGTTGGATCAGAGCCTGATCAACCAGGCTGTTACTGCTGGCCGCACGCAGTCCAACGAGAACCACAGCCTGGCTGGTCAGGCACCGACTTTAGGTGCCTGACCAGCCGGGTTGACTCGAAATGTAATGACACGATTGCAAACAAACCACATACCACGGGTGGGGTTCGAACCCGCGGTCAGAGAGTCTCAGAACCCAGACCGTCGCTAAGCCCTGACCGCGGGTTCGAACCCCCCCGTGGTTTTGGGGTTTGTTGTCGTGTTACATTTCGTGAGTCATGTTGACGGCTTTGAAGGGGACTTGAGCAGGGGTTCGTCACGGCCATGCTAGCTGGAGATTCGTCTGTAAAAACTTGCATTTGTGGACACGGGTGCCTATGCTAACCTTCCATGGTGTAGAAATATACCTAGTTGGATGAATCTTATTGAAGCTAGCTGGCCCAGTGGCAGCGACGGTCTGGAGTTCTGAGACTCTCTGACCGCGGGTTCGAACCCCCACCCGTGGTATGTGGTCAGCCAGGCTGTGGTTCGAGTTGGACTGCGGCGGCCAGAGTTGTCAGGAAATGGAATAGACTGGAAGGTGATGTAGGTGAGGCAGGATCCATACATAGCTTTAAGGAAGGTATGATAAAGCTCAGGGAGCAGGGCGAGAGTGGACCTAGTAGCTGCCAGTGAAAAGGTGGGGCCAAGAGCTATGAACCGACCCTGCAACCACAATTAGGTGAGTACAAACAAAGATACATACATACATACACTAATACGTACATACATACATACATTCATACACTCATACGTACATACATACATACATAAAACATACATACATACATACATACATACATACATACATGCATACATACTTACATGCATACATACATACATAAGAACATAAGAACATAAGAAAGAAGGAACACTGCAGCAGGCCTACTGGCCCATGCAGGCAGGTCCAAGTCTCCCACCAGCTTAAGCCAATGCCCCGACCCAGCCAGGTCAGGTTACATTCACTTAAGGAAGGAGCACGGCATCTGACCTAGTAGCACACGCTAGTCAGGACCAACTCACACCCACCCGCACCCACTCATATATTTATCTAGCCTATTTTTAAAACTACACAACGTTTTAGCCTCTATAACTGTAATCAGGGAGTTTGTTCCACTCATCGACAACTCTATTACCAAACCAATGCTTTCCTATATCCTTCCTGAATCTGAATTTATCCAACTTAAAGCCATTGCTGCGAGTCCTGTTAATACTAGATATTTTTAGCACGCTATTTACATCCCCTTTATTTATTCCTGTTTTCCATTTATACACCTCAATCATATCCCCTAATTCTACGCCTTTCTAGAGAGTGCAGATTCAGGGCCCTCAGTCTCTCCTCATAGGGAAGATTTCTGATACATGGGATCAACTTAGTCATCCTCCTTTGTACGTTTTCCAGAGCTTTTATATCCATTCTGTAATACGGTGACCAAAACTGTGCAGCATAATCTAGATGAGGCCTAACCAAGGATATATAGAGTTGAAGAACAACCTGAGGACTCCTATTTTTATGCTTCTTGATATGAAGCCAAGGATTCTGTTCGCTTTATTGCGAACACTTATGCACTGCTGTATTGGTTTTAGATTACTGCTAACCAGAACTCCTAAATCCTTTTCGCAATCAGTAGTATTAAGATCTACATTATTTAGTTTATATGTGGCATGGTTATTGTCCTGTCCAATATTTAGAACTTTGCATTTATCTATATAAACTGCATCTGCCACTTCTCCGACCACTGCATCAGTCTATTCAAATCTTCCTGGAGTGCTCTAATGTCCTCATTTGAATGAATTGGACGGCCTATTTTGGTGTCATCAGCAAATTTGCTTATGTCGCTATTTATTCCCTCATCTATGTCGTTTATGTAGATTGTGAACAACAGGGGCCCAATACTGACCCCTGTGGAACACCGCTTGTGACGCTTCCCCACTCTGATTTCTCCCCATTTATGCAAACTCTCTGCTGCCTTTTGTCAACCATGCCTCTATCCAGGAAAAAATTTCTCCTCCTATTCCGTGTGCCTTAATTTTCCTCAATAGTCTCTGATGTGGGACTCTATCAAAAGCCTTACTGAAGTCCATATACACAATATCATATTCATTACCATGATCTACCTCCTCAAATACCTTAGTGAAAAAAGTTATTAAATTTGTAAGGCAGGAACGCCCTTTTGTAAACCGTGCAGATTCGTTGATTAATTTATGCTTTTCAAGATGGCTGCAATTGCCTCGGCAATTATTGATTCCATAAATTTTCCCACTATGGAGGTTAGGCTTATTGGTCTATAGTTCGAAACTAAGGACCTGTCACCTGCTTTGAAAATAGGTATTACATTTGCCATTTTCCACTTATCTGGCACCATGCCAGTTTGCAGTGATATGTATGCATACATACATACACTCATACGTACATGCATACATACATACGTACATACATACATACATACATACATACATACATACATACATACATACATACATACATACATACATACATACATACATACATACGTACATACATACATACATACATACATACATACATACATACATACATACATACATACATACGTACGTACATACATACATACATACATACGTACATACATACATACATACATACATACATACATACATACATACATACATACATACATACTTACATGCATACATACATACATGCATACATACATACACTCATACGTACATTCATACATACATACGTACATACATACATACATACATACATACATACATACATACATACATACATACATACATACATACATACATACATACATACATACATGCATACATACTTACATGCATACATACATACATGCATACATACATACACTCATACGTACATGCATACATACATACGTACATACATACATACATACATACATGCATACATACATACATACATACATACATGCATACATACATGCACTCATACGTACATGCATACATACATACATACATACGTACATACATACATGCATACATACATACATAACCAAGCTAGCTGGAAGAGCAGCAGCTTTGACTCAGCTAAAAATATTCTTTCCGTAATAAGAAGATCCTTGAGAATATTGCTCTTTTACGATTTACAGACTTCTTGAGGAGAGTGGTGTTCCGTCTCCAGTGTTTACGATACACTGACGTCTTGTGGTGTTCCGTCTCCAGTGTTTTACGATACACTGACGTCTTGTGGTGTTCCGTCTCCAGTGTTTTACGATACACTGACGTCTTGTGGTGTTCCGTCTCCAGTGTTTTACGATACACTGACGTCTTGTGGTGTTCCGTCTCCAGTGTTTTACGATACACTGACGTCTAGTGGTGTTCCGTCTCTAGTGTTTTACGATACACGACGTCTAGTGGTGTTCCGTCTCCAGTGTTTTACTATACACTGACGTCTTGTGTGTTCCGTCTCCAGTGTTTTACGATACACTGACGTCTTGTGGTGTTCCGTCTCCAGTGTTTTACGATACACTGACGTCTTGTGGTGTTCAGTCTCCAGTGTTTTACGATACACTGACGTCTTGTGGTGTTCCGTCTCCAGTGTTTAGATACACTGACGTCTTGTGGTGTTCCGTCTCCAGTGTTTTACGATACACTGACGTCTAGTGGTGTTCCGTCTCCAGTGTTTTACGATACACTGACGTCTTGTGGTGTTCCGTCTCCAGTGTTTTACGATATACAGACGTCTTGTGGTGTTCCGTCTCTAGTGTTTTACGATACACTGACGTCTAGTGGTGTTCCGTCTCCAGTGTTTTACGATACACTGACGTCTAGTGGTGTTTCGTCTCCAGTGTTTTACGATACACTGACGTCTTGTGGTGTTCCGTCTCCAGTGTTTTACGATACACTGACGTCTTGTGGTGTTCCGTCTCTAGTGTTTTACGATACACTGACGTCTAGTGGTGTTCCGTCTCCAGTGTTTTACGATACACTGACGTCTAGTGGTGTTCCGTCTCCAGTGTTTTACGATACACTGACGTCTAGTGGTGTTCCGTCTCCAGTGTTTTACGATACACTGACGTCTAGTGGTGTTCCGTCTCCAGTGTTTTACGATACACTGACGTCTTGTGGTGTTCCGTCTCCAGTGTTTTACGATACACTGACGTCTTGTGGTGTTCCGTCGATATACATGTATTAATGGCTTATTATTCACACCATGGTGAAGATGGTAGGTCATGTTATGAGTCACACCATGGTGAAGATGGTAGGTCATGTTATGAGTCACATCATGGTGAAGATGGTAGGTCATGTTATGAGTCACATCATGGTGAAGATGGTAGGTCATGTTATGAGTCACATCATGGTGAAGATGGTAGGTCATGTTATGAGTCACATCATGGTGAAGATGGTAGGTCATGTTATGAGTCACATCATGGTGAAGATGGTAGGTCATGTTATGAGTCACATCATGGTGAAGATGGTAGGTCATGTTATGAGTCACATCATGGTGAAGATGGTAGGTCATGTTATGAGTCACATCATGGTGAAGATGGTAGGTCATGTTATGAGTCACATCATGGTGAAGATGGTAGGTCATGTTATGAGTCACATCATGGTGAAGATGGTAGGTCATGTTATGAGTCACACCATGGTGAAGATGGTAGGTCATGTTATGAGTCACATCATGGTGAAGATGGTAGGTCATGTTATAAGTCACATCATGGTGAAGATGGTAGGTCATGTTATGAGTCACATCATGGTGAAGATGGTAGGTCATGTTATGAGTCACATCATGGTGAAGATGGTAGGTCATGTTATGAGTCACATCATGGTGAAGATGGTAGGTCATGTTATAGTCACATCATGGTGAAGATGGTAGGTCATGTTATGAGTCACATCATGGTGAAGATGGTAGGTCATGTTATGAGTCACATCATGGTGAAGATGGTAGGTCATGTTATAGGTCACATCATGGTAAAGATGGTGGTCATGTTATGAGTCACATCATGGTGAAGATGGTAGGTCATGTTATGAGTCACACCATGGTGAAGATGGTAGGTCATGTTATGAGTCACATCATGGTGAAGATGGTAGGTCATGTTATGAGTCACATCATGGTGAAGATGGTAGGTCATGTTATGAGTCACACCATGTAACTATTTTAACTATCCTGGCTGTAAGGTTCTATCCTGGCTGTAAGGTTCTATCCTGGCTGTAAGGTTCTATCCTGGCTGTAGGTTCTATCCTGACTGTGAGGTTCTATCCTGGCTGTTAGATTCTATCCTCACTGTAAGGTTTTATCTTGGCTGTAAGGTTCTATCCTGGCTGTAAGGTTCTATCCTGGCTGTAAGGTTCTATCCTGGCTGTAAGGTTCTATCCTGACTGTAAGGTTCTATCCTGGCGGTTATGTTCTATCCTGGCTGTTACGTTCTATCCTGGCTGTTACGTTCTATCCTGGCTTTTATTTTCTATCCTCACTGTGAGGTTTTATCTTGGCTGTAAGGTTCTATCTTGGCTGTAAGGTTCTATCCTGGCCGTAAGGTTCTATCCAGACTGTAAGGTTCTATTCTGGTTGTAAAGTTCTATCCTTGCTGTAAGGTTCTATCCTGAATGTAAGGTTCTATCCTGACTGTAAGGTTCTATCCTGACTGTGAGGTTCTATTGTGACTGTAAGGTTCTATCCTGGCTGTAAGGTTCTATCCTGGCTGTATGATTCTATCCTGGCTTTAAGGTTCTATCCAAGTTGTATGATTCTATCCTGGCTGTAAGGTTCTATCAAAGCTGTATGTTTCTTTCCTGGCTGTAAGGTTCTATCCTGGCTGTAAGGTTCTATCCTGTCTGTAAGGTTCATCCAAGCTGTATGATTCTATCCTGGCTGTAAGGTTCTATCCAAACTGTATGATTTTATCCTGGGTGTAATGTTCTATCCAAGCTGTATGATTCTATCCTGGCTCTAAGGTTCTATCCTGGCTGTAAGGATCTATCCCGGCTCTAAGGTTCTATCCTGGCTGTAAGGATCTATCCTGGCTTTAAGGTTCTATCCTGGCTCTAAGGTTCTATCCTGGCTGTAAGATTCTATCTTGGTTGTAAGATTCTATCCTGGCTGTAAGGTTCTATCCTTGCTGTAAGGTTCTATCCTGACTGTAAGGTTCTATGCTTGCTGTAAGGCTCTATCCTGACTGTAAGGTCCTATCTGGGCTGTAAGGTTTTCTCCTAGCTATAAGGTTCTATCCTGTCTGTAAGGTTCTATCCTGGCTGTAAGGTTCTATCCTTGCTGTAAGGTTCTATCCTGGCTGTAAGGTTCTAATCCTTGCTGTAATGTTCTATCCTGGCTGTAAGGTTCTATCCTGGCTGTAGTAAGGTTCTATCCTTGTTGTAAAGTTCTATCCTGGCTGTAAGGTTCTATCCTGGCTGTTAGGTTCTATCCTGACTGTAAGGTTCTATTCTTGCTGTAAGGTTCTATCCTGGCTGTAAGGTTCTATCCTGGCTGTAAGGTTCTATCCTGGCTGTAAGGTTCTATCCTGGCTGTAAGGTTCTATCCTGGCTGTAAGGTTCTATCCTGGCTGTAAGGTTCTATCCTGGCTGTAAGGTTCTATCCTGGCTGTAAGGTTCTATCCTGGCTGTAAGGTTCTATCCTGGCTGTAAGATTCATCGGCCAATAAACGTGATTTAATGGAAATAAAAACTTGACATTGTGTGACATATAAACTGGTTAAATAAGAACCATCACTTGGATTTCACTCTGGTAATGACGAATATCGAGGCGCTTTTCTTAATTCAAGCTTCGCCACTGAGAACTTTGGAAGTTGTCTAAATCATCCCAGGACGCCGGGAATGGGGTCAACATCTGTGGTCCCAGGCCACGTGCACATGTGTGGTCCCAGGCCACGTACACATGTGTGGTCCCAGGTCACGTGCACATGTGGGGTCCCAGGCCACGTGCACATGTGTGGTCCCAGGCCACGTACACATGTGTGGTCCCAGGTCACGTGCACATGTGGGGTCCCAGGCCACGTGCACATGTGTGGTCCCAGGCCACGTGCACATGTGTGGTCCCAGGCCACGTGTACATGTGTGGTCCCAGGCCACGTGCACATGTGTGGTCCCAGGCCACGTACACATGTGTGGTCCCAGGCCACGTGCACATGTGTGGTCCCAGGCCACGTGCACATGTGTGGTCCCAGGCCACGTACACATGTGTGGTCCCAGGCCACGTGCACATGTGTGGTCCCAGGTCACGTACACATGTTTGGTCCCAGGCCACGTGCACATGTGTGGTCCCAGGCCACGTGCACATGTGTGGTCCCAGGCCACGTGCACATGTGTGGTCCCAGGCCACGTGTACATGCCGTTCGGATGAGGTCTTCTTGAGTTATGTGCAAAAGAAAAGAGAAAAGTTAAAGAAAAAAAAGAGAAATGAAAAAATTCTTTTGAAGTGCTCGGGGTGCTTAATTTAGAACGCTAAGTCTTCTGCTCCCGAACCTGATAGTATCGTTCACCAGATGCTGCAAGCAATCCCTGTCAGGGTGCTCTTTAAAATGTTGAATCTGTGGATGGTCACGGGCTAGTTGCCAGAGTTTTTGAGCATAACTGACGGTCTTAATATCAAAATTACGCAACCCTTTGGAGCCTAAGTGCTATATACCGATTATTGTCTTCGGTCTTGGTCTGGATGTTTTCTAAAAAATCCTCCCAACCATCAGTATCGACGGGCGTCAGAAAGCATTCATCCCGGTGGACGGAGGTGCTGAGTACTTGGCGATAATGGAGGTACTCCTGGGTAAACCTGTGTGCTGAACCAGACAATGAACCTTCCTTACTTGGATATAGCAATGGTTCATGACAGTGTCTCAACACTATAAGCCGATGCTTGTCCAGGAAAGGCCTTCCAGTACCTGTGAGGTAACTGATAATGTGGGATTATAGTGGTGCCTCTTCCATTATCACTGCCCAGTGGATATCTTATGAGATTCTAATCCCAATGTTGCATGCAAAGAGTATGTAACCTTTATTCGGAGCATGTTAAACACACCCACATAGGCTCCCCTCCAACCAGCGAACCATCGTTAAAGGTTTGGCGATGGGGCCCCATCACCAAATCAACGACTCAGTTCAGCCAATTAAAATGCGAGTTTAACAATGACAAAGGTGACGTGGATACCACTCGCAGTTTGTCATTGGAATTCCTGCATTGAGCTGGTTGTGGAAGGTTGTCTGTCTTTTGGCTGCTGTTTTGCCTTGACAATTGTGGCGTGCACTAAATACTACTATTTCTGTATATAGTGTACATATATGTAAAGCCCTTTTCTATTCGCTGTTGTCCAGAATGTCAGCAGGTAGGGAAACCTGGACACCCCATTAAACCTGCACCTCTCCATCCCATTCCTGTTAATGGAGACCCTTTTTCAGAATTAATAATAGATTGTGTAGGTCCACTACCTAAAGCTAAGTCTGGAAATCAATACTTATTCACAATCATGGATAGAGTAACTAGATATCCAGAGGCAGTTCCTATGCGCAGTATTAACACTAAAGCAATCCTTAAAGCTTTAACTAAGTTTATATCTTGCTTTGGAATTCCTAAATCTATTCAAAGTGATCAAGGTACTAACTTCACTGCCAAAGCATTTAGGAAGCATTAACTAGGCTAGGAATAGTTCATAACCTATCCACTGCCTATCATCCTCAGTCCCAAGGCGCCTTGGAAAGATTCTATCAGACGTTAAAAACAATGATGAGAACATTCTGCATGCATTTTCCTACAGACTGGGATGAATCAATTCCTCTGTTGCTATTCGCAATGAGAGAAACGGTGCAAGAGTCTACAGGGTACATCCTTTTGAGCTGATATTTGGGCACAGTGTACGAGGTCCTCTACGTGTGCTCAAAGAAGGATGGATGGGAGAAGACGCCTCCACAACCCTCTACAACCCTTCTTCAAGGTTGCAGGTAGCACGTCAGTTGGCTAAGGCTAACTTGACGGCAGCTCAGAATATGATGAAACAGAGGTATGACAGAAACTCAAAATTTCGCTCCTTCCATCCAGGAGATAAGTGTTGGTACAGGAGCCTATACCTGGCCACACCTTGAAAGCTAGATTTACGGGACCAATGCAAATCGTAAGTAAATTATCTGATGTAAATTATGTGGCATCTACCCTTGACAAGACCTCAAAAAGCAAAACTTACCACATTAATCAAATTAAAGCCTTTAATACACCAGATAAAGTCCCAGTAATGACTCTGTCCTCGGCCTCTGATGACCCTGACTCTTTGCACTCTGAGATTAATGTAAAGCTTCCAAATTCGGTCCTCCTCAAGGACCCTAAACCTTTAATGTTGGGTTTGACCAAGTCTCAAGTAACTAATTTAACTGCGCTCCTACAGTCTTATCCTGATATTTTTTCGGATGTTCCGAAAAAATGTACATTAGGAAATCATGATGTAGATGTTGGAAACTCTAAACCTATTAAACTCTCCCCCTACAGAGCTAATCCTGAAAAACAGAGGCGACTTCAGCAGGAGGTAGAATTTCTGTTAGAGCATGGGTTAGTGGAGGAGTCATCTAGTCCGTGGGCTTCCCCTTCAACGTTTTCTAGGGATGGTAGGGTTTTATAGAAGATTCTGTAAAAAAATTGCAGATATTATTGGACCTCTAACCTCACTTACCAGTCACAAAGTTCCCTTTAATGGGACCCCAGAATGTCAAGATGCTTTTACGAAAGCAAAGAGATTACTTTGTACTGCACCCATTCTTTTGTCTCCAGACTTTTCAAAACCTTTCTTTTTGCAGGCAAATGCTTGTGAGTCTGGGGTGGGGGCAGTGCTTCTGCAATCTGGGGATGATGGGTTGCAGCCTGTGGCATATTTTTCGGCCAAATACCAACCACACCAGAGGGCCTACTCCATTATAGAGAAGGAGGGCCTGGCTCTACTTCTGGTATTAGAGCATTTTGATATCTACGTGGGCCAGTCCTCTCAAGTGGTCACCATCTACAGCGACCACAACCCTCTGGTTTACATCCAACACATGAAAAACAAAAATACCAGACTCATGCGTTGGAGTATTAGGTTGCAACCCTACAATGTAAAAATTATACACATCACTGGCAAAAATAATATGCTAGCTGATGTGTTGTCCAGAAGTCATTGCATTTAGTTAGGATGTGTCAGGGACTTTGGGTGGAACCAGCCCTTTTTTTTCCCCTAGTGGGTTTTTTTTTTTAGAGGGGAGGTGCCCTGCTACCGACCGCAGGCATCTTGGACCTACGCTAGCCCTACCGTCTGCTGTCTCACTCTTAAGTTTAAAGCTGGACTTTATGTCTCGAGAAAAGTTTAGCTTTATCTAATGAGTGGGATGGTTGAGGGAAAAGGTGGTCCCCTTATTATAATGTGCCATGGCGGCACTCTACCCATTTGAGGTGGAAGCCTAGTCCTGAGCCCTCTTGGGGTGTGGGTGTTGCATGCAAAGAGTATGTAATCTTTATTCGGAGCATGTTAAACACACCCACATAGGCTCCCCTCCAACCAGCGAACCATCGTTAAGGGTTTGGCGATGGGGTCCCATCATCAAATCAACGACTCGGTTCAGCCAATTAAAATGCGAGTTTAACAATGACAAAGGTGACGTGGATACCACTCGCAGTTTGTCATTGGAATTCCTGCATAGAGCTGGTTGTGGAAGGTTGTTTTTCTTTTGGCTGCTGTTTTGCCTTGACAATTGTGGCGTGCACTAAATACTACTATTTCTGTATATTGTGTACATATATGTAAAGCCCTTTTCTATTTAATTGGTGAAGGAAAAGATAAAAGTCTTATATATTCATAACTGATTGGTGAAGGAAATACAAATTCAAAGCATCTTCTACTGTGTTTCTTTGCTCCAAGCTCCATTTTACACTCAGGATAACAGGCCATTGAACCTGAGGTTGTAATACCCAATATGATCTTCCTTCCCAATTTTTTTTTTTTTAATTTTGAGATCAATGAGACGATCACAAAGACCAAGGAATTGGGTATATGAGTGGATCTGGGTAAGAGCACAATAAGTGTGTTAAGTTTAGCTGATAATCTTGTTCTGGTCATGAAGACCCGTGGCGGTCTCCAGGCAGTTACTGACAATGTCTGTAGCAACCTGTCTGGTGGTAGTCTTGAAGACAGTTCAGGAAAGTGACGTACAGTGAGCCTTGATCTTGATGGCAACAGAAAGAAATGGTACGACAGAAGTGACATGCCATTGTGTGTTAATGGCGTGGTTATCAGAGTCGTACTGTTGATTGCAAGTACATGAGAGTACGTATGGGACTCAGAGTCAGGGAATACTCCTACGGCTTCCTACTTGAGTATCACCTCCGCATCATCACTGTGACTACCCTCAAGTTGCAGCAGAAGCTGACACTCCTCTGGTATTACCCGTAACTCAAGGAAAGATTCGGTGATTGGCTAGGCCTAACAAAATTGCAAATTCGGAATTATCTAAGTATTCCCTGGCATTGCATCAGAACCTTGATAGCATTTGTGATGGAACTGGTCTCTTGTAAACAAGTGAGTGATGGAACTGGTCTCCTGTAAACAAGTGAGTGATGGAACTGGTCTCTTGTAAACACGTGAGTGATGGAACTGGTCTCTTGTAAACACGTGAGTGATGGAACTGGTCTCTTGTAAACACGTGAGTGATGGAACTGGTCTCTTGTAAACACGTGAGTGATGGAACTGGTCTCTTGTAAACACGTGAGTGATGGAACTGGTCTCTTGTAAACACGTGAGTGATGGAACTGGTCTCTTGTAAACACGTGAGTGATGGAACTGGTCTCTTGTAAACACGTGAGTGATGGAACTGGTCTCTTGTAAACACGTGAGTGATGGAACTGGTCTCTTGTAAACAAGTGAGTGATGGAACTGGTCTCTTGTAAACACGTGAGTGATGGAACTGGTCTCTTGTAAACACGTGAGTGATGGAACTGGTCTCCTGTAAACAAGTGAGTGATGGAACTGGTCTCCTGTAAACAAGTGAGTGATGGAACTGGTCTCTTGTAAACAAGTGAGTGATGGAACTGGTCTCTTGTAAACAAGTGAGTGATGGAACTGGTCTCTTGTAAACAAGTGAGTGATGGAACTGGTCTCTTGTAAACAAGTGAGTGATGGAACTGGTCTCTTGTAAACAAGTGAGTGATGGAACTGGTCTCTTGTAAACAAGTGAGTGATGGAACTGGTCTCTTGTAAACAAGTGAGTGATGGAACTGGTCTCTTGTAAACAAGTGAGTGATGGAACTGGTCTCTTGTAAACAAGTGAGTGATGGAACTGGTCTCCTGTAAACAAGTGAGTGATGGAACTGGTCTCCTGTAAACAAGTGAGTGATGGAACTGGTCTCTTGTAAACAAGTGAGTGATGGAACTGGTCTCTTGTAAACAAGTGAGTGATGGAACTGGTCTCTTGTAAACAAGTGAGTGATGGAACTGGTCTCCTGTAAACAAGTGAGTGATGGAACTGGTCTCTTGTAAACACGTGAGTGATGGAACTGGTCTCTTGTAAACACGTGAGTGATGGAACTGGTCTCTTGTAAACACGTGAGTGATGGAACTGGTCTCTTGTAAACACGTGAGTGATGGAACTGGTCTCTTGTAAACACGTGAGTGATGGAACTGGTCTCTTGTAAACACGTGAGTGATGGAACTGGTCTCTTGTAAACACGTGAGTGATGGAACTGGTCTCTTGTAAACACGTGAGTGATGGAACTGGTCTCTTGTAAACACGTGAGTGATGGAACTGGTCTCTTGTAAACAAGTGAGTGATGGAACTGGTCTCTTGTAAACACGTGAGTGATGGAACTGGTCTCTTGTAAACACGTGAGTGATGGAACTGGTCTCCTGTAAACAAGTGAGTGATGGAACTGGTCTCCTGTAAACAAGTGAGTGATGGAACTGGTCTCTTGTAAACAAGTGAGTGATGGAACTGGTCTCTTGTAAACAAGTGAGTGATGGAACTGGTCTCTTGTAAACAAGTGAGTGATGGAACTGGTCTCTTGTAAACAAGTGAGTGATGGAACTGGTCTCTTGTAAACAAGTGAGTGATGGAACTGGTCTCTTGTAAACAAGTGAGTGATGGAACTGGTCTCTTGTAAACAAGTGAGTGATGGAACTGGTCTCTTGTAAACAAGTGAGTGATGGAACTGGTCTCTTGTAAACAAGTGAGTGATGGAACTGGTCTCCTGTAAACAAGTGAGTGATGGAACTGGTCTCCTGTAAACAAGTGAGTGATGGAACTGGTCTCTTGTAAACAAGTGAGTGATGGAACTGGTCTCTTGTAAACAAGTGAGTGATGGAACTGGTCTCTTGTAAACAAGTGAGTGATGGAACTGGTCTCTTGTAAACAAGTGAGTGATGGAACTGGTCTCTTGTAAACAATTGATGTTCCATTAGGTCACCGTTGGTGTCTTCTCGGAAAGTTTCCTAATTAGGTGAGATTTTGTCCATGCTATTCAAGTGTTAGTTGCTATAACAACTCCATCTATAATAATAACTTAAAATCTTTATTTCTATAGGTACATGTACAAAGTGTACAGGCCTAGCTGATATTAATGACATACTACTACATAGAAAGCCACTTATTATGCAGAGCATTTCAGGCAAATTAGGTGTTTTTTTCCCAGGATGCGACCCGCACCAGTCGACTAACACCCAGGTACCCATTTTACTGATGGGTGAACAAACACAACTGGTGTAAGGAAGCACGCCCAATGTTTCTACCCTCGCCGGGAATCAAACCCGGACACTCACCGTGTGAAGCGAAAGCTTTTGCCACCGGGCCACGGGCCTTTAGAGGATGACCCGGGGCTTCAGGGCTTTGCTACTCATGCAGCACTCATGAAACACTAGGACACATCGCGCGAGTGAAGGTCGGGTCAAAACGCACGAAGTGGGAGGTTCGTAAACCTTTTTAGCGCACCTTCTGTAGTCCTGATATCGTTGCTTGGAAGGGTGAGGATTACTATATACTGGTGACCCAGGTCTTCGCAGCTGGGTTCTAGAAAACTGGCACGACCCGTGTTACCATCTCTTCAGTTGCAAGGAATTGGCGAGGTATGAGGTTAAAGAGAACTTAAGTAGTGTTAAAGCTCTGGGGCTCTCCACCAGGGATTTGGAAATATGTTCGATGAAGATCTTAATGTGGACCAAGTCCCTCTACCGACTGTGGTCTATGAGCACTACCAGGTAAGTGAAAGATTGATGTGATCCCTGGGGCTGCAGGTCTAGAGGCACCGAAGAGAAAGGTATGAAGCCATTGTTCCAGTAATCAGGTTGGGTAGTTTGGGGCCCTATGATCTCTGCTGGTGATAGATTGCTGATGAAGACTTCTTATTCATCCTTCCAAATGCTTGTACAGGTCTTTGTTCTCTGGGAAGTGGCTAGGAGTGCCTTGGTGGAGGGGTCGTCTTCCCCAGGAATGGGACCGCCTTCCAAATTTTAATATTTTAGATTTTCATTAATTCTCCAATTTTTTGCTCACCATCCTGGATACAGCGGGTCACTGGGGCGGTGCTAGGCCCGGGTCACTGGGGCGGTGCTAGGCCCGGGTCACTGGGGCGGTGCTAGGCCCGGGTCACTGGGGCGGTGCTAGGCCCGGGTCACTGGGGCGGTGCTAGGCCCGGGTCACTGGGGCGGTGCTAGGCCCGGGTCACTGGGGCGGTGCTAGGCCCGGGTCACTGGGGCGGTGCTAGGCCCGGGTCACTGGGGCGGTGCTAGGCCCGGGTCACTGGGGCGGTGCTAGGCCCGGGTCACTGGGGCGGTGCTAGGCCCGGGTCACTGGGGCGGTGCTAGGCCCGGGTCACTGGGGCGGTGCTAGGCCCGGGTCACTGGGGCGGTGCTAGGCCCGGGTCACTGGGGCGGTGCTAGGCCCGGGTCACTGGGGCGGTGCTAGGCCCGGGTCACTGGGGCGGTGCTAGGCCCGGGTCACTGGGGCGGTGCTAGGCCCGGGTCACTGGGGCGGTGCTAGGCCCGGGTCACTGGGGCGGTGCTAGGCCCGGGTCACTGGGGCGGTGCTAGGCCCGGGTCACTGGGGCGGTGCTAGGCCCGGGTCACTGGGGCGGTGCTAGGCCCGGGTCACTGGGGCGGTGCAAAGGGCCCCGGGGCACTGGGGCGGTGCTAGGCCCGGGTCACTGGGGCGGTGCTAGGCCCGGGTCACTGGGGCGGTGCTAGGCCCGGGTCACTGGGGCGGTGCTAGGCCCGGGTCACTGGAGCGGTGCTAGGCCCGGGTCACTGGAGCGGTGCTAGGCCCGGGTCACTGGGGCGGTGCTAGGCCCGGGTCACTGGGGAGGTGCTAGGCCCGGGACACTGGGGCGGTGCTAGGCCCGGGTCACTGGGGCGGTGCTAGGCCCGGGTCACTGGGGCGGTGCTAGGCCCGGGTCACTGGGGCGGTGCTAGGCCCGGGTCACAGGGGCGGTGCTAGGCCCGGGTCACTGGGGCGGTGCTATGCCCGGGTCACTGGGGCGGTGCTAGGCCCGGGTCACTGGGGCGGTGCTAGGCCCGGGTCACTGGGGCGGTGCACCACTGAGTTTCTTGGTTACAAGAGTAAAGAGGCAAATCCTCTGTAGCAGCCAACCATTGCTGGTGCACCGTCAGTAGACGCTGCAGTACTATTGCTGGTGCACCGTCAGTAGCCACTGCAGTACTATTGCTGGTGCACCGTCAGTAGCCACTGCAGTACTATTGCTGGTGCACCGTCAGTAGCCACTGCAGTACTATTGCTGGTGCACCGTCAGTAGCCACTGCAGTACTATTGCTGGTGCACCGTCAGTAGCCACTGCAGTACTATTGCTGGTGCACCATCAGTAGCCACTGCAGTACTATTGCTGGTGCACCGTCAGTAGCCACTGCAGTACTATTCCTGGTGAACCGTCAGAAGCCACTGCAGTACTATTGCTGGTGCACCATCAGTAGCCACTGCAGTACTATTGCTGGTGCACCATCAGTAGCCACTGCAGTACTATTGCTGGTGCACCATCAGTAGCCACTGCAGTACTATTGTTGGTGCACCATCAGTAGCCACTGCAGTACTATTGCTGGTGCACCGTCAGTAGCCACTGCAGTACTATTGCTGGTGCACCATCAGTAGCCACTGCAGTACTATTGCTGGTGCACCATCAGTAGCTACTGCAGTACTATTGCTGGTGCACCGTCAGTAGCCACTGCAGTACTATTCCTGGTGAACCGTCAGAAGCCACTGCAGTACTATTGCTGGTGCACCATCAGTAGCCACTGGAGTACTATTGCTGGTGCACCATCAGTAGCCACTGCAGTACTATTGCTGGTGCACCATCAGTAGCTACTGCAGTACTATTGCTGGTGCACCGTCAGTAGCCACTGCAGTACTATTGTTGGTGCACCATCAGTAGCTACTGCAGTACTATTCCTGGTGCCCCATCAATAGCCACTGCAGTACTATTGCTGGTGCACCGTCAGTAGCCACTGCAGTACTATTGCTGGTGCCCCGTCAGTAGCCACTGCAGTACTATTGCTGGTGCACCATCAGTAGCCACTGCAGTACTATTGTTGGTGCACCATCAGTAGCCACTACAGTACTATTGCTGGTGCCCCGTCAGTAGCCACTGCAGTACTATTGTTGGTGCACCATCAGTAGCCACTGCAGTACTATTGTTGGTGCACCATCAGTAGCTACTGCAGTACTATTCCTGGTGCCCCATCAATAGCCACTGCAGTACTATTGTTAATGCACCATCAGTAGCCACTACAGTACTATTGCTGGTGCCCCGTCAGTAGCCACTGCAGTACTATTGCTGGTGCACCATCAGTAGCCACTGCAGTACTATTGTTGGTGCACTATCAGTAGCTACTGCAGTACTATTCCTGGTGCCCCATCAATAGCCACTGCAGTACTATTGTTAATGCACCATCAGTAGCCACTACAGTACTATTGCTGGTGCACCATCAGTAACCACTGCAGTACTATTGCTGGTGCACCATCAGTAGCCACTGCAGTACTATTGTTAATGCACCATCAGTAGCCACTGCAGTACTATTGCTGGTGCACCATCAGTAGCCACTGCAGTACTATTGTTAATGCACCATCAGTAGCCACTGCAGTACTATTGCTGGTGCACCATCAGTAGCCACTACAGTACTATTGTTAATGCACCATCAGTAGCCACTGCAGTACTATTGCTGGTGCACCATCAGTAGCCACTGCAGTACTATTGCTGGTGCACCATCAGTAGCCACTGCAGTACTATTGCTGGTGCACCATCAGTAGCCACTGCAGTACTATTGTTGGTGCACCATCAGTAGCTTCTGCAGTACTATTGTTGGTGCACCGTCAGTAGACGCTGCAGTACTATTGCTGGTGCACCATCAGTAACCACTGCAGTACTATTGTTGGTGCACCATCAGTAGCCACTGCAGAACTATTGTTGGTGCACCATCAGTAGCCACTGCAGTACTATTGCTGGTGCACCATCAGTAGCCACTGCAGTACTATTGCTGGTGCACCATCAGTAGCCCCTGCAGTACTATTGTTGGTGCACCATCAGTAGCCACTGCAGTACTATTGCTTGCACCGTCAGTAGCCGCTGCAGTACTATTGCTGGTGCA
>WNWK01037544.1:0-18450 GCA_009830355.1 Cherax destructor | reverse complement strand
TAGGTATAACGTTAGTGAGGCAGTCTGCCTATGATAGGCTGTGCACTGCGCTGAGCCTCTGACGTCAGCGGGTACCGTGACGTCACACGCAAAGGACCAGCTGTATAAAGATATACTAAACAAGTGTATCTATGATACTGACACGACAATTCCCGTATGACGTAACTCCCAGTTCATGCGAGATCCGAGGGAGGTATCCCCGTATGACGTAACTCCCAGTTCATGCAAGATCCGAGGGAGGTATCCCCGTATGACGTAACTCCCAGTCGATGCAAGATCCGAGGTAGGTATCCCCATATGACGTAACTCCCAGTTCATGCGAGATCCGGGGGAGGTATCCCCGTATGAGGTAATTCCCAGTTCACGTGAGATCCGAGGGAGGTATCCCAGTATGACGTAACTCCCTGTTCACGTGAGATCCGAGGGAGGTATCACCGTATGACGTAACTCCCAGTTCATGCGAGATCCGAGGGAAGTATCCTCTTATGACGTAACTCCAAGTCGATGCAAGATCCGAGGGATGTATCCCCGTATGACGTAACTCCCAGTTGAGGCGAGATCCGAGGGAGGTATCCCCGTATGACGTAACTCCAAGTTCATGCGAGATCCGAGGGAAGTATCCCCTTATGACGTAACTCCCAGTCGATGCAAGATCCGAGGGAGGTATCCCCGTATTACGTAACTCCCAGTTCATGCGAGATCCGAGGTAGGTATCCCCGTATGACGTAACTCCCAGTTCATGCGAGATCCGAGGGACGTATCCCCGCATGACGTAACTCCCAATTGATGCAAGATCCAAGGGAGGTATCCCCGTATGACGTAACTCCCAGTTTATGCGAGATCCGAGGGAGGTATCCCCGTATGACGTAACTCCCAGTTCATGCGAGATCCGAGGGAGGTATCCCCGTATGACATAACTCCCAGTCGATACAAGATCCGAGGGAGGTATCCCCGTATGACGTAACTCCCAGTTGATGCAAGATCCGAGGGAGGTATCCCCGTATGACATAACTCACAGTCGATGAAAGATCCGAGGGAGGTATCCCCGTATGACGTAACTCCCAGTCGATGCAAGATCCGAGGGAGGTAGCCCTGTATGACGTAACTCCCAATTCATGTGAGATCCGAGGAAGTATCCCCGTATGACGTAACTCCTAGTTCATGCAAGATCCGAGGGAGGTATCCCCGTATGACGTAACTCCTAGTTCATGCAAGATCCGAGGGAGGTATCCCCGTATGACGTAACTCCCAGTCTATGCGAGATCCGAGGGAAGTATCCCCGTATGACGTAACTCCCAATCGATGCAAGATCCGAGGGAGGTATCCCCGTATGACGTAACTCCCAATCGATGCAAGATCCGAGGGAGGTATCCCTGTATGACGTAACTCCCAGTCGATGCGAGATCCGAGGGAGGTATCCCCGTATGACGTAACTTCTAGTTCATGCAAGATCCGAGGGAGGTATCCCCGTATGACGTAACTCCCAGTTCATGCGAGATCAGAGGGAGGTATCCCCATTTGACGTAACTCCAAGTCGATGCGAGATCTGAGGGAGGTATCCCCTATCATGTAACTCCCAGGCGATGCGTGTTGGAGAGTGGTATCTCCCGTATCCCTTAACGTCCAGCCTATCGTATAAAAGAAAGCGAGTGTAACACAACTCTCTAGTTGAGTGAGACACATGAGCAACATTAGGAAGATGTGCTTCTAGTTGAGTGAGACACATGAGCAACACTAGGAAGATGTGCTTCTAGTTGAGTGAGACACATGAGCAACACTAGGAAGATGTGCTTCTAGAAGAGTGAAACACATGAACAACACTAGGAAGATGTGCTTCTAGAAGAGTGAGACACATAAGCAACACTAAGAAGATGTGCTTCTAGAAGAGTTAGACACATGAGCAACACTAAGAAGATGTGCTTCTAGAAGAGTGAGACACATGAACAACACTAGGAAGATGTGCTTCTAGAAGAGTGAGACACATGAGCAACACTAGGAAGATGTGCTTCTAGTTGAGTGAGACTCATGAGCAACACTAGGAAGATGTGCTTCTAGAAAAGTGAGACACATGAGCAACACTAGGAAGATGTGCTTCTAGTTGAGTGAGACACATGAACAACACAAGGAAGATGTGCTTCTAGTTGAGTGAGACACATGAGCAACACTAGCAAGATTTGCTTCTAGAAGAGTGAGACACATGAACAACACTAGGAAGATGTGCTTCAGGAAGACTGAAACACATGAGCAACACTAGGAAGATGTGCTTCTAGTTGAATGAGACACATGAGCAACACTAGGAAGATGTGCTTCTAGAAGAGTGAGACACATGAATAACACCAGGAAGATGTGCTTCTAGTTGAGTGAGACACATGAGCAACACTAGGAAGATGTGCTTCTAGTTAAGTGAGACAAATGAGCAACACTAGGAAGATGTGCTTCTAGTTGAGTGAGACACATGAGCAACACTAGGAAGATTTGCTTCTAGAAGAGTGAGACACGTGAGCAACACTAGGAAGATGTGCTTCTAGTTGAGTGAGACACATGAGCAACACTAGGAAGATTTGCTTCTAGAAGAGTGAGACACATGAGCAACACTAGGAAGATGTGCTTCTAGTTGAGTGAGACACGTGAGCAACACTAGGAAGATGTGCTTCTAGTTGAGTGAGACACATGAGCAACACTAGGAAGATGTGCTTCAAGAAGAGTGAGACACATAAACAACACTAGGAAGATGTGCTTCTAGTTGAGTGAGACACATGATCAACACTAGGAAGATGTGCTTCTAGAAGAGTGAGACATATGAGCAACACAAGGAAGATGTGCTTCTAGAAGAGTGAGACACATGAACAACACTAGGAAGATGTGCTTCTAGAAGAGAGACACATGAGCAACACTAGGAAGATGTGCTTCTAGAAGAGTGAGACACATGAGCAACACTAGGAAGATGTTCTTCTAGAAGAGCGAGACACATGAGCAACATTAGGAAGATGTGCTTCTAGAAGAGTGAGACACGTGAGGAACACTAGGAAGATGTGCTTCTAGTTGAGTGAAACACATGAGCAACACTAGAAAGAAGTTCTTCTAGTTGAGTGAGACACATGAGCAACATTAGGAAGATGTGCTTCTAGAAGAGTGGGACACATGAGCAACACTAGGAATATGTGCTTCTAGAAGAGTGAGTCGCATGAAAAACACTAGGAAGATGTGCTTCTAGAAGAGTGAGACACATGAGCAACACTAGGAAGATGTGCTTCTAGTTGAGTGAGACACATGAGCAACACTAGGAAGATGTGATTCTAGCAGAGTGAGACACATGAGCAACACCAGGAAGATGTGCTTCTAGTTGAGTGAGACACATGAACAACACTAGGAAGATGTGCTTCTAGTTGAGTGAGACACATGAGCAACACTAGCAAGATTTGCTTCTAGAAGAGTGAGGCACATGAACAACACTAGGAAGATGTGCTTCTAGTTGAGTGAGACACATGAGCAACACTAGGAAGATGTAATTCTAGAAGAGTGAGACACATGAGCAACACCAGGAAGATGTGCTTCTAGTTGAAGAAGACACATGAACAACACTAGGAAGATGTGCTTCTAGTTGAGTGAGACACATGAGCAACACTAGCAAGATTTGCTTCTAGAAGAGTGAGACACATGAAAACACTAGGAAGATGTGCTTCAGGAAGACTGAGACACATGAGCAACACTAGGAAGATGTGCTTCTAGTTGAATGAGACACATGAGTAACACTAGGAAGATGTGATTCTAGAAGAGTGAGACACATGAGCAACACTAGGAAGATGTGCTTTTAGTTGAGTGAGACACATGATCAACACTAGGAAGATGTGCTTATATAAGAGTGAGACACGTGAGCAACACTAGGAAGATGTGCTTCTAGTTGAGTGAGACACGTGAGCAACACTAGGAAGATGTGCTTCTAGTTGAGTGAGACATATGAAAAACACTAGGAAGATGTGCTTCTAGTTGAGTGAGACACATGAGCAACACTAGGAAGATGTGCTTCTAGAAGAGTGAGACACATGAGCAACACTAGGAAGATGTGCTTCAAGTTGAGTGAGACACATGAGCAACACTAGGAAGATGTGCTTCTAGAAGAGTGAGACACATGAGCAACACTAGGAAGATGTGCTTCTAGTTGAGTGACACACATGAGCAACATTAGGAAGATGTGCTTCTAGAAGAGTGAGACACATGAGCAACACTAGGAAGATTTGCTTCTAGAAGAGTGAGACACATGAGCAACACTAGGAAAATGTGCTTCAGGAAGACTGAGACACATGAGCAACACTAGGAAGATGTGATTCTAGCAGAGTGAGACACATGAGCAACACCAGGAAGATGTGCTTCTAGTTGAGTGAGACACATGAACAACACTAGGAAGATGTGCTTCTAGTTGAGTGAGACACATGAGCAACACTAGCAAGATTTGCTTATAGAAGAGTGAGACACATGAACAACACTAGGAAGATGTGCTTCTAGTTGAGTGAGACACATGAGCAACACTAGGAAGATATAATTCTAGAAGAGTGAGACACATGAACAACACTAGGAAGATGTGCTTCTAGTTGAGTGAGACACATGAGCAACACTAGGAAGATATAATTCTAGAAAAGTGAGACACATGAAAACACTAGGAAGATGTGCTTCAGGAAGACTGAGACACATGAGCAACACTATTATGATGTGCTTCTAGTTGAATGAGACACATGAGTAACACTAGGAAGATGTGATTCTAGAAGAGTGAGGCACATGAGCAACACTAGGAAGATGTGCTTTTAGTTGAGTGAGACACATGAGCAACACTAGGAAGATGTGCTTCTAGAAGAGTGAGACACGTGAGCAACACTAGGAAGATGTGCTTCTAGTTGAGTGAGACACGTGAGCAACACTAGGAAGATGTGCTTCTAGTTGAGTGAGACACATGAAAACACTAGGAAGATGTGCTTCTAGTTGAGTGAGACACATGAGCAACACTAGGAAGATGTGCTTCTAGAAGAGTGAGACACATGAGCAACACTAGGAAGATGTGCTTCAAGTTGAGTGAGACACATGAGCAACACTAGGAAGATGTGCTTCTAGAAGAGTGAGACACATGAACAACACTAGGAAGATGTGCTTCTAGAAGAGTGAGACACATGAGCAACACTAGGAAGATGTGCTTCTAGAAGAGTGAGACACATGAGGAACACTAGGAATATGTGCTTCTAGAAGAGTGAGACATATGAGCAACACTAGGAAGATGTGCTTCTAGAAGAGTGAGACACATGAGCAACACTAGGAATATGTGCTTCTAGAAGAGTGAGACACATGAACAACACTAGGAAGATGTGCTTCTAGTTGAGTGAGACACATGAGCAGCACTAGGAAGATGTGCTTCTAGTTGCAACACTAGGAAGATGTGCTTCTAGAAGAGTGAGACACATGAGCAACACTAGGAAGATGTGCTTCTAGAAGAGTGAGACACATGAGCAACACTAGGAAGATGTGCTTCTAGAAGAGTGAGACATATGAGCAACACTTGGAATATGTGCTTCTAGAAGAGTGAGACATATGAGCAACACTAGGAATATGTGCTTCTAGAAGAGTGAGACACATGAACATCACTAGGAAGATGTGCTTCTAGTTGAGTGAGACACATGAGCAGCACTAGGAAGATGTGCTTCTAGTTGCAACACTAGGAAGATGTGCTTCTAGAAGAGTGAGACACATGAGCAACACTAGGAAGATGTGCTCCTAGAAGAATAAGACACATGAGCAACACTAGGAAGATGTGCTTCTAGTTGAGTGAGACACATGAGCAACACTATGAAGACGTGCTTGTAGAAGAATGAGACATATGAGCAACACTAGGAAGATGTGCTTCTAGAAGAATAAGACACATGAGCAACACTAGGAAGATGTGCTTCTAGTTGAGTGAGACACATGAGCAACACTAGGAAGATGTGCTTGTAGAAGAATGAGACACATGAGCAACACTAGGAAGATGTGTTTCTAGTTGAGTGAGACACATGAGCAACACTGTGAAGACGTGCTTGTAGAAGAATGAGACATATGAGCAACACTGCGTATCTTTACTTTTCAAATGTTTCGGCTACCTGGCAACCTTCTTCAGTTGTAACACTGAAATGTTCACGATTTACCAGTAAATCTTACACATGATGAGACACAGTAGCTACTCTGACACATGTATCTTACACATGAGACAGATGAACTACTGTGACACATGTGTCTTACACATGATGAGACAGAGGAACTGTAACTCTTCTTCCTTAAGAAACGTAAGAGCTGTCATTCAACTCTGCCAAGATGACCCAGAGCTGTATACCAACAACTCCAAGAACCACAGAAACATGAACTGAATATACTTAAACATAACAACTGTTGATAAACGCCATCACGAGGCCCAGGAGCTGTAGATCAACACTATCAAGACGTCCAAGAGCTGTAGATTAACACAATCAAGAGGTCCAGGAACTGTAGATCAGCACCATCAAGAGGACCAGGAGCTGTAGATCAACACCATCAAGAGGTCCAGGAGCTATTGATCAGATGTAGATGAATGGTTCAGAGAACCGACAAGTTATAAATTAGACACATATGCAACATTTGGGTATCTTTATTGAGGAAACGTTTCGCCACACAGTGGCTTCATCAGTCCAATACAAAGTAGAAAGGTGTAAGGAGAGTAGGAGTTTTGAGGTTATCAGTCCCTCGGCCTGGAGTCGATGTGTTCAGTCCATCAATCTTGTAGAAAGTCAGCATATGTCCGTAGAGGAGGCTTATATACTGTAGTCAGGTGAGGCGAAGCAGCAGGAGGCGTGGTCATAGTGGTACCATCCACTAGTTGAAGTAGGTCTTCGTCCAAAGGTTGGACAAGTGTTGAAGAATTCGTTTGTATTAAGATCCCAAGATGTTGCTGTGTCAGACAGGATGTAGATGAATGGTTCAGAGAACCATTGTATTGGACTGATGAAGCCACTGTGTGGCGAAATGTTTCCTCAATAAAGATACCCAAATGTTGCATATGTGTCTAATTTATAGCTATTGATCAGCACCATCAGGAGGTCCAGGATGTGAGACCTTCACCCACTCTGCCTGAGGTATCCCAGCAAGTGAGCACGTCTCCTGTATTATCCCAGTGCTTAACAAAATAGGGAATAGCATAAGAAGGTACAAATAAAAATGGGAACTATGGCTATCGTTTACTTAATAACATAAAGAGCGAGAATACATTATATTCTGACGGAGAATTACATACAATAACCATTGACCTATGAGACTTATTACCAGGGGGAAGGGTAGATGTTATCAGTAACACGGACTTATACTCACTCTTAATTCACCAACCAGCTGACCCGTTCAGGGCTCCGCTCACCGGACCTGTCACCAACCTCTGTCTCCTCTCTTGTCGTTCCTTGGCCTTATATGGTGCTCAAAGCATCCCCCTTCCCCATAAGACGTAGACCACGTGTTACGACCTGACGCCAGTTCAAGAACAAAAAGACCTGAGACTTAAGCATGGAGGCGTGGCTGACAGCTATTTGCCAAGGTAAGGTGTGGTTAATTAGGTCTCACTTTAGACCTCACAGCCCCGTGACTTCCTCACATCCTTCCCTTCTCCCCCAGTTTAAAATATCTGAGAACTAGGACGATTTGTCCTAAGTTATTAGACTATTTTAATCCTAACCCCTTAATTCTACTACAATACATTAGCAGATAATATAAAATTACACACGTCAGCATAATTAATAAATTCTAGCAGAAGAAACGAATAACAATGAGTGTCTGGTGCGAAACCTCCTTATCACCTTTTCCCCTTAGTATCTGGCTCCAGTACCTTCCTGTACTTTACTAGAAATAAACTAGCTTCTGTAGTCACCCTCGCTAATTAACCATTGAGCCAAACCTCGTAAGGTTTTCTGGCGTAGAAAATAGCTCCAGTGGGTCTTATTCCTTCAAGTACTTGCAATTGAACTATTACACGACCACAAGGTCGCATTTTTCTTGCACCTTCCGCGACCATTCGCGACAAGGCAGGAATCGCAACCAGGACTCATCATTATCCCATAGTAGGCGACAGTATTGGTCTACAGGTGACTGGGTCTTATTGTTGGTGGGCAGGTGTGTAGAGTATCGAGCTGACCTGAGGGCGAGGCGAGTGGTCAGCTCCTTCCCTCAGGGTCCCATTTACTAATAACACTTCCTCCCTCCAGCAATAATTCCCTTGCAAATTTTGTCTACACATTCTTGACCTTGTATTCATACCCACATATTCCTCTACCTGCTGTTTTAAACTATCTTCCCCATATACCTGATCATTTACAGTCCTTTCATCCACCACATTAACATTAGGTATCACTATTTCCTCCTCAGACCAGAATGGCTTTAGTTTATTACAATGAACAATTTTCTCACTCTGGTCATCAAACAACCCTTTACATTAACTGGTCCCACCTTGGACCGAGGGACCTACTCTGTTGAGGGGTTGTTTTATCTTTATATAATCATTACTAGGTTACCTTCAAAAAATTTAAGAGGCTTCACTTCCCTGTCACAGTAATGAGCATATTTTTTCTGCGCTCTAACAGATGCCTGGGCGGCAGTTCGCCAAGCAGTTCTCATTTTTGTTAGGACTTCTGAAGGATAGTCCTCACTGTATCTGACAACTGCTTGGTTCACCAAGCCTGCTGCAAAGTGACAGTCATGCCCTGTAAATAGGAATAATGGTTGTGTCCCTATTGATTTATGAATAGCGATGTTTAAAGCAAATTGAACATACGGTACATATTTATCCCATTGTAGTGGTTCTTTCTCTGAGAGAATGGCAGTGTATTTTTGACTACCTGATTAGTTCTCTCCACCATACCATTCACCTGTGGATGATAAGCTGTCGTGAAGGCTGTCATTATTTCTAGGTTGTTACAAACCTCTGCAAGAACCTTGCTTTTATACTCTGAACCTTGATCTGTTACTAATTCTTTAAGGGTCCAAATATTGCTACGAATCTATCAAGTAGCGCCTCTGTAACAGTCAAGGAGCGCCTCTGCAACAGTCAAGGAGCGCTCTGCAACAGTCAAGGAGCGCCTCTGCAACAGTCAAGGAGCGCCTCTGCAACAGTCAAGGAGCGCCTCTGCAACAGTCTGTGGGTCTTTCTTAGGGATGGGTACAAGTGTTGTATACCGTGACAGATGGTCCACCAGCACAAGAACAAGTGTTGTGTACCGTGACAGATGGTCCACCAGCACAAGAACAAGTGTTGTGTACCGTGACAGATGGTCCACCAGCACAAGAACAAGTGTTGTGTACCGTGACAGATGGTCCACCAGCACAAGAACATACCTGTTGCCTGAATAACTATTATGCAAGTCGTTAAGGTCTGCACCAACCCGGTCCAACGGTTCCTTAATCTCGGGAAAAAGCTTGCAATTCCACATAAACTTGAGGGTTACCTTTCCTCCTTTGGCAATTACCACAACATTTTACATATTCAGTTACATAATTAAGGAGACCAAGAAAGTAGAACATTTCTTTTGCCCTCTTATAAGTCCTAAAAGCACCTGGATGGCCAGCCATCTTGGATGAGTGTGCCAGCTTCAGGGCGGCCTTCCTGAGGACATTAGGTACTACTAACTGCAGTACTGAACGATCATTCAGCTCCATAATCCTATGTAACACACCGTCTTTCATCTGGAATTCATCAAGAGGGCGGTTTAGCTTGTGGCGTGGGAGCTTCCCTCCTTCCAAATACTCAATTACCTCCTTCCACCTGTTCTCTTCCAGTTGGTACTCTCTTAATATTTTATTGTCCACATTCTCGATATTAACATCGCCATTTATTGCTGCTACATTCCTACTCAATACGTCTGGTACATGGTGTGAGGCTCCTGGTTTATAAAGAATCTGGTATGAGTGCGCTGTCAGTTCTGGTATGAGTGCGCTGACAGTTCTGGTATGAGTGCGCTGACAGTTCTGGTATAAGTGCGCTGACAGTTCTAGTATGAGTGCGCTGACAGTTCTGGTATGAGTGCGCTGACAGTTCGTAACCCCATCTAGACATCCTAGGACAGCGAGTTTTCTTTTTAAATATGTGCACCAATGCCCTGTGATCTGTTATTATTTTAAAATGGCGCTGAAATACATATGGTTCAAAGTATTTAACACTTTCTACCACTGCCAAGGCTTCTTTATCAGTGATGGCATACCTGACTTCCGGTCCCTTAATCTTTCTGCTAAAATACGCTACTGGGTGTGGGTTGTTGTCCTCGTCTCTTTGCATTAGACAACCTCCTATGGCAACTGCTGAAGCATCTGTATGTATCTCAAACTCTCTGGCAAAATCAGGGACCACTAACACCGGCTTACTTGTAAGCTCAGGGACCACTAACACCGGCTTACTTGTAAGCTCAGGGACCACTAACACCGGCTTACTTGTAAGCTCAGGGACCACTAACACCGGCTTACTTGTAAGCTCAGGGACCACTAACACCGGCTTACTTGTAAGCTCAGGGACCACTAACACCGGCTTACTTGTAAGCTCAGACTTTAATTTTTCATGAGCTTCTTTCCATACAAACTTAGCTTTCTTCTTAGTTAGATATGTCAGTGGTGCTGCTAGCTGTGTCAGTGGTGCTGCTAGCTGTGTCAGTGGTGCTGCTAGCTGTGTCAGTGGTGCTGCTAGCTGTGTCAGTGGTGCTGCTAGCTGTGTCAGTGGTGCTGCTAGCTGTGTCAGTGGTAGCTGCATGGCAGCTGTGTCAGTGGTGCTGGTAGCTGTGTCAGTGGTGCTGGTAGCTGTGTCAGTGGTGCTGGTAGCTGTGTCAGTGGTGCTGCTAGCTGTGTCAGTGTGCTGGTAGCTGTGTCAGTGGTGCTGCTAGCTGTGTCAGTGGTGCTGCTAGGTGTGTCAGTGGTGCTGGTAGCTGTGTCAGTGGTGCTGGTAGCTGTGTCAGTGGTGCTGCTAGCTGTGTCAGTGGTGCTGCTAGCTGTGTCAGTGGTGCTGCTAGCTGTGTCAGTGGTGCTGCTAGCTGTGTCAGTGGTGCTGGTAGCTGTGTCAGTGGGTGCTGCTGGCGGTCTTAGCTGTGTCAGTGGTGCTGGTAGCTGTGTCAGTGGTGCTGGCTGGTGTGTCAGTGTGGTGCTGGTAGCTGTGTCAGTGGTGCTGCTAGCTGTGTCAGTGGTGCTGGTAGCTGTGTCAGTGGTGCTGCGAGCGTGTCAGTGGTGCTGGTAGCTGTGTCAGTGTGCTGGTAGCTGTGTCAGTGGTGCTGCTAGCTTTTCAGGTGCGCTGGTAGCTGTGTCAGCAGTGGTGCTGCTAGCTGTGTCAGTGGTGCTGGTAGCTGTGTCAGTGGTGCTGTAGCTGTGTCAGTGGTGCTAGCTTGTAGTGTGCTGTAGCTGTGTCAGTGGTGCTGCAGGTAGTGTGTAGTCAGTGGTGCTGAGCTGTGTCAGTGGTGTGTAGTGTGTCAGTGGTGCTGCTAGCTGTGTCAGTGGCTGGTAGTGTGTCAGTGGTGCTGTAGCTGTGATAGGGTGCTGTAGCTGTGTAGTGGTGTAGCTGTGTAGTGTGTGTACTGTGAGTGTGCTGCTGTGTCAGTGGTGCTGTAGCTGTGCAGTGGTGCTGTAGCTGTGAGTGGTGCTGCTAGCTGTGTAGTGGTGCTGCTAGTGTCAGTGGTGCTGGTAGCTGTGTCAGTGGTGCTGTAGCTGTGTCAGTGGTGCTGCTAGGTGTCATGGTGCTGCTAGCTGTGTCAGTGGTGCTGCTAGCTGTGTCAGTGGTGCTGCTAGCTGTGTCAGTGTGCTGGTAGCTGTGTCATGGTGCTGGTAGCTGTGTCAGTGGTGCTGGTAGCTGTGTCAGGTGCTGTGTAGCGTGTCAGTGCTGTGTCATGGTGCTGCTAGCTGTGTCAGTGGTGCTGCTAGTGTGTCAGTGCTGTAGTGTGTCAGTGGTGCTGCTAGCTGTGTCAGTGGTGCTGCGTGCTGTGTCAGTGGTGCTGCTATGTGTCAGTGGTGCTGGTAGGTGTCAGTGGTGCTGGTAGCTGTGTCAGTGGTGCTGCTAGCTGTGTCAGGTGTGCTGCGTAGCTGTGCTCAGTGGTGCTGGTAGCTGTGTCAGTGGTGCTGCTGTGTCATGTGTCGTGGTCTGCTAGCTGTGTCAGTGGTGCTGTAGCTGTCAGTGCAGTGTGCTGTAGCTGTGTCAGTGGTGCTGGCTTGCTGGTGTCAGTGGTGCTGCTATGTGTCATGGTGCTGTGCGTGTGTGTGCTGTAGCTGTGTCAGTGGTGCTGGTAGCTGTGTCAGTGGTGCTGGTAGCTGTGTCAGTGGTGCTGCTAGCTGTGTCAGTGGTGCTGGTAGCTGTGTCAGTGGTGCTGCTAGCTGTGTCAGTGGTCGCTGTGTAGTCTGTAGCTTGTCAGTGGTGCGTGCTGCTGTGGTCAGTCGGTGTGGTAGTGTCAGTGGTGTTAGCTGTGTCAGTGGTGCTGTAGCGTGTGTGGTCAGTAGGGTGCTGCTAGCTGTGTCAGTGGTGCTGGTAGCTGTGTCAGTGGTGCTGGTAGCTGTGTCAGTGGTGCTGGTAGCTGTGTCAGTGGTGCTGGTAGTGTGTCAGTGGTGCTGTAGCGCTGGTGTCAGGTGGTGCTGCTAGCTGTGTCAGTGGTGCTGCTAGCGTGTGTGGGCGTAGCTGTGTCATGGTGCTGCTAGCTGTGTCAGTGGTGCTGCTAGCTGTGTCAGTGGTGCTGCTAGCTGTGTCAGTGGTGCTGCTAGCTGTGTCAGTGGTGCTGGTAGCTGTGTCGCTGGTGCTGTAGCTGTCAGTGGCTGCTATGTGTCAGTGGTGCTGGTAGCGTGTCAGTGGTGCTGGTAGCTGTGTCAGGTGGTGCATGGCTGCTGTGTCAGTGGTGCTGTAGTGTGTCAGTGGTGCTGTAGCTGTGTCATGGTGCTGTGCTGTGTCAGTGGTGCTGTAGCTGTGCAGTGGCTGCTGTAGCTGTGTCAGTGGTGTGCTGCTGTGTCATGGTGCTGTAGCTGTGTCAGTGGTGCTGTGCTGTGTCAGTGGTGCTGTAGCTGTGTCAGTGGTGCTGGTAGCTGTGTCAGTGGTGCTGTAGCTGTGTCAGTGGTGCTGCTAGCTGTGTCAGTGGTGCTGCTAGCTGTGTCAGTGGTGCTGGTAGCTGTGTCAGTGGTGCTGTAGCTGTGTCAGTGTGCTGTAGCTGTGTCAGTGGTGCTGCTAGCTGTGTCAGTGGTGCTGTAGCTGTGTCAGTGGTGCTGCTAGCTGTGTCAGTGGTGCTGGTAGCTGTGTCAGTGGTGCTGTAGCTGTGTCAGTGGTGCTGTAGCTGTGTCAGTGGTGCTGTAGCTGTGTCAGTGGTGCTGCTAGCTGTGTCAGTGGTGCTGCTAGTGTGTCAGTGGTGCTGTAGTGCTGGTGTGCAGTGGTGCTGCTAGCTGTGTCAGTGGTGCTGTGTGTCATGTGTGCTCAGCTGTGTCGTGGTGCTGCTGTGTCAGTGGTGCTGCTAGCTGTGTCATGGTGCTGTAGCTGTGTCAGTGGTGCTGCTAGCTGTGTCAGTGGTGCTGCTAGCTGTGTCAGTGGTGTTGCTAGCTGTGTCAGTGGTGCTGTGCTAGCTGTGACAGGTGTCAGGTGCTGCTAGCTGTGTCAGGTGAGCCCCGAAGGGGCTCACCTGAAAGCCTAAGAATTTAAAGCTAGTGGCTGCTATTATACATTTCTTTGCATTCAACTTAAATCCTGCTTATGCAGTAGTGTTAATGTTTCACAAGGTTGTCCATGTCTGCAAATGACTCAGGGTAGTACTACATCATCAAGGTAATGACCGGGAGTAGAGTACTACATCATGCATGGTAATGACCGTGTGAGTAGAGGTACTTACATGTCAAGGTAATGACTGGAGTAGAGTGTACATCATCAAGGTATACTGTGAGTGTCTGCAACACAGGGCTCGGATGTTTATGGCTTTGGAGCTAGGGGCGCAGCTTTTAACCCGTATGGCATTCGTTTAAATTGGTATAATCGGACCCATCTG
Organism: Cherax destructor; assembly: GCA_009830355.1. Classification (NCBI taxonomy): domain Eukaryota; kingdom Metazoa; phylum Arthropoda; class Malacostraca; order Decapoda; family Parastacidae; genus Cherax; species Cherax destructor. The sequence continues at coordinate 4,444 of WNWK01037544.1, read as the reverse complement.
AGAATGGTGTCTTCTTTCATCTCTCTGTAACGGGGATGGCTCCAGTGCTGACTTAGCATCCAACGTTGAAAATACTGTAGCTGTTCCGAATGAATCTAGAATTTCCTGGATTAGGCAGGATAACTATCAGCTATGGTTAATTCATTTACCTTCCTATAATCCACACAGAACCGATAAGAGTTATTTGGTTCTTTCAACACTACGGGTGGAGACGGTGATGGTTTGGTTCAATTACATCGTTCTTGAGCATGGTATTACATTCCTCCTTATTACTCTTTAGCCTCTTCTGGAAGTCTCCATTGACGGGTCTGGACAGGTAAACTGTCACCTGTAGGTATAGTATGTCAATCTGGGACATTAAGCCTATATCTCCTTCATCAATTGAAAACAACTTTGGAAAGTTCCTCAAAACATTCTTTATTATTTTCCTCTCAGAGCATTGTAAATATTTCAGATTTACATCATTAAATATCTCATTCCTTTTACTTTTGTTCAGGGTGGGAGCGGCAGGTGTCATTATCCTATCTGGGACTCTGGTATTAACGGGGTCAGGTTCAACAATTAAGTCTTTGGAGATAATCTCAGCTGATGTTAACCTTCTTCCATTCTTGAATCTTAACGCTTTGCTTGTCAGATTTATTACTGGTATTAAGATATTTCTTTTCTCAGAAACTAGGAAGGACTCTAGCTTCCCAGCACCAGGGCTAGATGATGAGGCACCAGGAAGGACTCTAGCTTCCCAGCACCAGGGCTAGATGATAAGGCACCAGGAAGGACTCTAGCTTCCCAGCACCTGGGCTAGATGATGAGGCACCAGGAAGGACTCTAGCTTCCCAGCTAATTGTAGGATACTTCCTGGTTCTACCTTCCTTCCAACTGAACCTTTAATGAACTTGAATGCATTTGGTGGACATACTTGGTTATATAATACATGAACTGTACAGTCTGCGTCTGAACACTTCACATTAGATAACTGCACTTCGTAAAGTGATTTAGATGGGGCCTTGAATAACTTATTACTGCCACTCATAGAAGCTACTATTGAGGGATGTTCTACGAACTTTATTGGAAAGGAAACCTCATTCAGTCTCAGCCGACTGGTTCCCCTTCCTTTGCCATATGACAAGAGGAAGTCAAACCTTCTGAGAAAATCCATACCTAAGAGTAAATCCCCTGGAAACCTTACTCCAGACACTACTAAACAAGCGTGAACTTTATAACTTTCAACCAGTTCAAAGTATAGGTCTGTTTGTCCCTTAACATTAATATCATTACCATTTACCGCAGTAATATCTTTCTTAGCTTTACTTATCATACAACCTCTCCAGATATTACAAACCTCTTGCTTAATTATTGACACCTGGCTTCCCGTATCAATGAACATAAGAACATAAGAAAGAAGGAACACTGCAGCAGGCCTACTGGCCCATGCGAGACAGGTCCAAATCTCCCACCGGTTTAAGCCAATGCCCCGACCCAGCCAGGTCAGGTTACATTCACTTAAGGAAGGAGCACGGCATCTGACCTAGTAGCACAAACTAGTCACGTCCAACTCACACCCACCCGCACCCACTCATATATTTATCTAGCCTATTTTTAAAACTACACAACGTTTTAGCCTCTATAACTATCTTTTTTAACCTTGCACCCTCTTCTTTCTTTAGGAACGAAAATTAGGGCAGTTGGCCCTAATATGGCCAATCCCGCCACACTCCCAATATTCATTCGTTCTACGCGCATTCTGTTTATTACGGCCACCTCCGCCTGTCCTGCGGTGCGGGGGTACATATTTATTGGTTGTCGCCACATATGGTGACTCAGGTGTTAATCTCTCTGGGGCAACAATTCTATCTCCCTTTCTGTCTCTACCATACTCTGACTCCAGAGATATAGCATACTGAACTAGTTCTTCGAAGGTTTTAATCGCTAGTACCATAGCAACCCTGGTTCTCATCCAGACTGGCAACCCTTCACAAAATACCTGTTTTTTATACAGCTCCAACTGTTCTGCATTATATTTTAATGTTCTATTTACATCTTCCACCCTGGACCATAACAGACAACTAAAGTCCCTTAGTGTATGTCCCTCATTCAGTTGCAATTGTTCCAGGTATCGATGGATATTTTCAACTGATACTGCCGTCTGGAACCTATATCTTATAGCATCCTTGAAACTAGTCCAGTCCTTAACATTTATAAATTGTGGGAGACTAAACATGGATGCTGTATTATCTACAATTGCCCTGAATCCAAGTGAAACTTTCATTTTTTCATCAGATATATTAAACAAAATGGCCTCAATATTTTTAATCCATGCTTCTACTTTCATATTTCTTTCAATGGGATTCCTCGGCAAATCCTCTACATGAAATTTTGGTAAATTTTCCAAGTATGGCCTATCGACAATTACTGTCCCATACATAGAGCCTCCAACACTACTCTCTGGAGTTGATGGCCCAGGTAAAATCTGTTGCTGAGTCATAGGGTTGGTGGGGACGCTGGGTGGCTGGGTTATGGATGGCTGGAGGCCCAGAAGTTGGGGTTGGGTCGGGACTCCCAGTGTATTAGATAGGGACCCATTCGGGGAAATATTGAGGGTTTCCCTAGCGGTAGTTACACGTGTGGGTGCTTGGTTGGAATTTACAGTAACAGCATTGGACACAGCAGTGGATACAGCATAAGGGACTGAGGGAAGAGGATCAACACTTGACACAGCCGGGGAAGCTATAGTTACTGAGGGGTTAGGCATACTAGTAATGATAGTACCAGACGCAGACCTGGAACCATAGAGGAAGCTACCACAGGGACTTGGGGAGCGGGCACAACAACAGGGGATTGGGGGTTACTCATAACTTGAGCGATAACACTATGAAGCACAGAATTAAGATAGTCAGCATTAATTGGATTATTAAAGTATGGGGTTAGTAACATCCCAGGTTGGTAAAGTTGGTACTCCCGAACTAACATCAGTGGTAGATGTATTAGATACCACTGGAGCCATAGTAAATTTATGGCGCTACTGGGGTCACCGTGTGTCCTATATTCATTCCTGAGGTATTATTTATCCCTGAACTCTTTTTCCGAATTATGTATACCCAGGCTTCACTCTCACTAACATTTATCCCTGAATCCTGCTCTGGAACCATATTGCTAGACCCTTCACTTGATCCTGGTGCCAGATCACTAACACTGAGGTTAACATCTGCCATCCTGTTCACTAGGACTTCACTGTATCCTACTTGATCGTCTGATTACACTATTTAACGTCTTGCTACGCAAATTATATTTTGTCATCAGCCACTGAGTAAACATCACCCACCATAAGGGTAGGGTTGTCCTGGTCTATTCTCAAGGTTATGGTCACAGTTTAATGGTAAAAAAAAAATTAATATTTGGTAGTGTGGTTTTGATAGCCAAACCGACCAGTCGTAAAACGGAGCCGCGTTTAATAATAAACGCTAAACTGTTGCCACCATGCGGGGACCACCCACTCTGCCGAGTCCCCAGCAAGTGAGCCCGCCCTGTATTATCCCAGTGCTTAACAAAATAGGGAATAGCATAAGAAGGAAAATAAAAATGGGGAAAATGGCTGTCGTTTACTTAATAACATAAAGAGCGAGAATACGTTATATCCGACGGAGAATTCATACAATAACCATTGACCTGAGACTTATTACCAGGGACAGGGGGAGATGTTATCAGTAAAAGGACTTATACTCACTCTTAATTCACCACCAGCTGACCCGAGATTCGCAATAGCGTGGCCCACTGCACACCCGCGTCCAGAGACCTGCTCACTGGACCTGTCACCCACCTCGAACGAACGAACGAACGAAGACTCTCAGGTAAGTACCCACGAAGGGTGATAGTAGATTGGAACCCACCTCTCTGTCTCCTCTAGTCGTTTTCATGACCTTATATGGTGCTCAAAGCATCCCTCTTTCCCATAAGGTGTAGACCACTGTTCACCTGACGCCAGGTATGGACAAAAGACCTGAGGCTTAAGCATGGAGGTGTGGCTGACAGCTATTTGCCAAGGTAAGGTGTGGGTAATTAGCTGGACCTCACAAGCACACTGACTACATCAGAGAGTGTCATTCTCTCGACAGTTGAAGTTACATCAGAGGATGGTCTAAGCATTCTCAGACTGGTCGTTCTATAACTGCACTCTGATGGTCTAGGAGGTGAAGTGGAAACGAGTTTTTGATGGGAGAATCGTCGAAGGTACGATTCAGCAGGGCATCACAAGCGGCGAACCTAAGAGCTTTCTGACAGGGGGTGGGACGGTTCGTAACTGATGCCTGAACTGACTAATGTCAGCTGTCAAGCGAGCCGGGTCACACTGGATGACAAAACAGAGGAAGGAACAAGGTGCTACACTGGTCTGGGGAACATACTGTGGTCTACACATCTGTGCTCAAGACTACACAGGACACACAGAAAA
>WNWK01037543.1:0-18451 GCA_009830355.1 Cherax destructor | reverse complement strand
ATCAATCCCATATAGCGGGGCTCGTCGTTGTTGCTATTCCTCGTAGAGTTGATGTGTCAGCCATTTTTAAAAGCAGTGAGGGAAAAACGGCCACTGCCCCTGACAGATTCCTTGGAGTTTTGTCGTTAGATTTGGCGTTTTCTCCTATGTTTCCCTCCTAATGTACACTGGTCATTAATATGGAAGTCCGCCATTAAATATATCCTTGGTTGGTTAACTATTCACTTCTTTCCCACATTTAGCACTGAGAGAGAACCGCCGGTATAGCCTGACAGTTTCCTGGAGTTTGTTTTGTAGATTTATCGGTTTCTCCTGTGTTTCCCTCCCATTAATACTGCTGCAGTTGATATGATGGTCAGGTACTGTCAGTATAATTAGAATGTCGCTTCGTAGTTGTACCTCTGGCAATAGCTGGTGATTGAATGTCAGTCAGCCATGTTTAAATGATCACTTCCACCCTCACCTGGCACTGAGGGAAAAAATCGACACTACATTACAGACCTGTCAGTTTCCTTGTATTTTGTTGATTAGGTTTTTCCTTATGTTGACTTCACATTAACACTGTGCAGTTGATATGGGAGTCAGTCACTTCAGTGATGTGGAAAACGTTGCTTGTCAGGATTGTACGTCTGGTAGCGGGTCTGGTATTTGAATGCCGGTCTCCTCTTTTGGTCATATTTGGTCCATTTCGCTGTAGTCACCGTCAGTTTTCTTGTCACTGTAAGTTCCTTGTATGTTGTTGCAACAGTTCCTCAAACTTCAGATGTTCAATGAAACTTTCCTCTTCACCATAGGGAATGTCCCTCAGCATCTTTGTTATCTTCTCATTGAAGATTTTCTTGACTTTGTCAGCACGCTCAACTGTCAGCTGCTTCTTCTCCAACATCTCCTCCAGACTCTCTTCCAGAGCTTTACCAATTTTGGTGTAACGATAAACACTCATTGTGATGATCACCAGAGATGTTACTTTAGCAATAGACTCACTAACTTCACCGCCATAAAAATATTCAGGTGTCTAGGCACGATATCTCATACCCAGCATTATATTCACTTACAGCAACTGCTGTTGCGAAGTCTAAATCACGTTTCACTTTGTATTTTGTCTTAGGGCAATAGGTCCAGATGCGCTGATGTAAGCTTCTTTTTTTATATTTTATTTAAAACCTTATGTACATAACCATATGACTGCAAGAACAAAAACCGTTCTGCATCATTCGACATAACATAGTACAGAACAGTTTATCACTTACAATAAGGAAAAAAACCTTATCGCCCAAAAGTTACAATACATAACATTGCCACAACATACACTAAAACATGCCAAAACAACTAAATAATTTCAAAGAAAACTAAGCATACCAAAGTTATCAAAAACATACAATCATGACATATGCATCACAGTATAAAATCCCCTACCTACTTCTTCAGCTTATTTGCAACTACCCTACCAAAATTATATGAAAGGGAAAGACCCTCCCACTGTCAAACACCACTGACAGTGAAAGTGTTTCCTACAAAACTACTTCTAACTCAAAATTTACAAAAATTATGTCTCATAAAAGACGAAAATATGGAAAACATTTTCAAATATTCGCAAATAAAACATAATAAATCACTTAACCCAACCTAGGCTGATTACCTCATAGAAGTCAAGGGGAAGCCTAAGCTGTATCATATAAACATTCTTAAGAAGTATTACAGAAGAAACACTGTAAATTGTCTGAATACTTTTGATTTTGTTTTTCCTCATAAACATGAGTCAATCCCGGAGGAGTGCAATGTGTGTGTTATTGACACATCTGAGGTAGAAGATGAGCAACTGCCTGATGTTGTAACTCTAGAACCCTCACTTCCTACTAACTTAAATATTAATGATTCTTTGGACAGAGGCAAGAAACATGATCTCCTTAAATGTGTAAAGGCTTTTTCAGATGTCTTTACTGACATTCCTGGGATAACCTCCACTGTTATCCATAAGATTAACTTAGTCACAGACACTCCCATCAAACGCAAATTATACCCTGTGCCAGTTCATCTTAGGGAGGCATTCGACCGAGAAGTAGACAGATTATTAAAACTTAACATCATAGAACCTTCAGTTTCTTCATATTGTTCACCAGTGGTCATGGTTAAGAAAGAAGATAATTCCTATAGACTTGCTATCGATTTTAGAGGACTGAATGCTATCACTCGGTGGGATGCTGAACCTATGTCTATCATAGATAACGACCTCCATAAGTTTTATGATGCCACTTTCTTTACAGAAATTGATATCGCACAAGCATATCATCAGGTTAAGTTAGACCCTTCATCCAAGCAGTATTACTAACCTCACCGGAAGTTTATCGGACTACCTTAAGAAGTCTGTGAGGTAGCCTCTTGAACTTTCCGACATAGCTCGAGAAAAGTTTAATGAACTTAAAGAAATATTCTCTAAAGGTCCAATACTTAAGATTCCAGATATTAGCAAACCTTTTTGCTTAAGAACTGATGCCTCCAATTCAGGTTTAGGTGCCGTATTATTGCAGTATCATGACGGTACCCCTTTCCCTGTATGTTTCCTGAGTCGGAAGCTTCTTCCTGCAGAAACTAGATACTCAACCATTGAAAAGGAATGCTTAGCCCTTGTGTGGGGTATCTCCAAACTTAAATTCTATTTACTGGGGAAAGAATTCATTCTAGAAACAGACCATAAACCATTGGTATACCTAGAAACTTTTAAGGGAACCAACAGTCGCCTCTTGAGGTGGACATTGGCACTCCAGGCTTTTAAGTTTCATATTGTGTATATCAATGGTTCATCTAATTATTTCTCTGACTGGTTAAGTCGTGACAGTCAGTAGAATATTTGTACTTATGCGACTTTCATTTTTTGGGGGACTTTTACCTCATAATTTCTACTTCTATTCCTTGACTAGCAGTCTTGGTATGGGGGAGTGTGAGGGAAAAGTCCATAGATAGGAGTGATGAAAGTGTGAAGGTATGTAGAGTGATGGTTGAGTGGTAGTTTGCTTGTTAAGGTGGGGTGAGTGTCTTGCTGCTGCTATACCCCCCTTTTACCCGGTGAGAGGTGTAATGCTAGGCTCCGGCCACCGGTTGAAATCACTCGACTGACCACGCTCGATCTCACTGTAAGTACTTCACGGCTGCTCGTATCTTCATTATTTTGTGTTTAAGAACTTCACCCTTCAATTATTTTGGAGCTTCACTCATGTTTAACAACATTCAATTCTGCTATGTCATGCCTTGGTTTTTGGTAGTTAATTATTACAGTTTCACCATTTCTTTTAAAGGCCTTATGCCTACTATGTAAATTAATGCTAGAGTGGTGAGTAATTATTGTGGTTTCATTCACAGTCCTCTGTGTCCGCTCGGATCATCGGATTCAAGGCTGAGTTGGGGGCCGGCGTACTCACCAATTGAGAAACAGAGTAACCACCACCATTTCTGCACTACACCAGTTTACGAAGTAAGGGGACAAGTGAGGGGTAATCCAGGTATGTGATAACAGAAAATTTACTAGTAACCAGTGGTGATTTCTAGAGTAGCTACTTGGCATTGCTAGGTGTCTGATAGGATCAGAGGTTTCTTTTTAATAAAAAGTAAAGAAAAGAAAACAATTTTTTGTTGTGAAGTGATAAAGAGTGAAGAGTAACTATGGCTGGCATCAGAGGGGTCCAGGCTGCCATAATGATATTTATCATTATTGTGCATTTCTCAAAAGAAGGAAATCAGTCATGGGGTCTGGAAAAGGTGAATGAGGTGATAGCTCCCTGGAAAGTGAAAGGCCAACAGTGGCCATCATACCAGAAACGTAAGTGCCACTATCGCCGCAAGGTTTGGCAACCCCACATCTCCAAAACAAAACAATGGCGCACAGCTTTTATAGTAGCGCTATTAAGTGGCGATATTCATACTAATCCAGGACCTCAATCTATGGTACAGGTGCAAAACAGACAGATAAGTCATGGTGATAATGACGGTCTAGTTGCTAGTAATGATAACCTTAACGCTATAGGTAATGCACAGACAATAGAAACATTATTATCTCAGACACCACCAGACATATGTATACACTGTACTAGGGTACGAAAGAAGAACAGTAAACTACTTCTTCTTTCAACACGTCGGCCTTTTCCCACCGAAGTGGGGTGGCCCAAAATGAAAAACGAAAGTTTCCCATTTTACATTTAGTAATATATACAGGAGAAGGGGTTACTAGCCCCTTGCTCCCAGCATGTTAGTCGCCTCTTACGACACGCATGGCTTACGGAGGAAGAATTCTGTTCCACTTCCCCATGGAGATAAGAGGAAATAAGAACAAGAACTAGTAAGAAAATAGAAGAAAACCCAGAGGGGTGTGTGTGTGTATATACATATGCTTGTACATGAATGTGTAGTGTGACCTAAGTGTAAGTAGAAGTAACAAGACATACCTGAAATCTTGCATGTTTATGAGACAGAAAAAAGACACCAGCAATCCTACCATCATGTAAAACAAATACAGGCTTTCGGTTTACATTCACTTGGCAGGACGGTAGTACCTCCCTGGGCGGTTGCTGTCTACCAACCTACTACCTATAACAGTAAACTTACCGGTTGTAAATTGTGTAAAGGTTGGGTGCATAATGGATGTGTGTTCAATTATGATAATGGTGCCAGATTTTATTTTGTTTGTAACAAATGCACTTTGGCACAGTTACCCTTTAGCAATGATGACATTCATTTTCCTATTTTTAATGCTAATGACCCCTTGCCATTTATTGATGATTATGATTGTCTTAGGAAAACAGGCCTTCACTTTATTCATGTCAATGCAAGATCACTTCTTCCAAAATTGGCAGAGATTAGGATTCTAGCTAACAGAACTAGAGCGGCAGTTATATCCATCTCGGAATCCTGGTTGGATGATACGGTGACTGACGACGAGGTCAAAATAGAAGGTTACAATATAAAACGCTTAGATAGGAATAGAAAAGGTGGTGGGGTATGTGCCTACATAAAGAACGACTTAGCCTATAATCCAAGACCTGATTTAAATGACAATAAACTGGAGATTCTATGGTTTGAAGTGTTGCTACCCAAGACCAAACCCATCTTAGTAGGAACTACTTATCGCCCTCCCACCCATGACCAGTTCTTAGAGGACTTCTCCAGAGTCTTGTCAGGACTTGATAACAATGATGAGATAGTAATACTAGGAGACTTCAACATCTGTTTTCAACAGCAAAATAACGGGCTATGTAAAAGATATAAGCAAATTCTGGATTTAAATAGTTACACACAACTAATTAATACACCAACCCGGATCACACAGTTCTCAGCCACCCTAATTGACCACATACTTTGTAACCGCCCTGAGAACATTAGTCAGTCAGGGGTCATTACCACAGGTCTTAGTGATCATTTCATCATTTACTGTACCAGGAAAATTACTAGGGAACGGATAGGTCTACACAAGACAATAAAAGTTAGGTCAACTAGAAACTACAGTAAAGAAACACTGAAAAACCACGGTGCCAACACCACTGCTACTGCTACTACTGATAGTTACGCAGACGATGATGTCGACTCCTCATACATTGATACACCCGGTATCTTCTTCTATACCACTGATCAATATAGAAACACAATGCATACACAAGAAGTCCAATATCGACTCAAGCATGGAACTGTCAAGTTTACCTGCGACCCCAAGCACAAATGCTCACTAGAACAAGCATTCCAATTCCTCACCTATCACCTCACCGATGTCACAAACACATTTATAGTAGAACATATCTCCAGGAAAAAGTTCAGAGCACTACAGAATGGTTCACCTGAACACTTCACTGAGTAGAAGCTTCCCATCGACCACTCACTGAGAAGCTAAGTTTCCCCAGCACTTTGCTATTTAGCTAAAGCTGGGGTGTGGCTCCAATCGACCCTGTTATCACTGCTTCCTTGGCCTTTCTTGACCTGCCTGCTGCTGCAGCCTCATCCAACGTCCTTGCATCGTCAGCTGATCACAGCTGACATGCCTCCAAGACTCTCCCTTCCCTGGGATCCATCGACATCAAGCAAGACATAGACATCCCTCAAGACACTCCCATCACTGGGAGCCAAGGCCGGGTCACCTATTGGCGAAGACCCGGGCCGGCAGTACCGGCAAACCTACAAGAAGAAGCTAACGTCACATATCATTAAAATCTTTGAAAGGGTTTTAAGAAGCAAGATCGCCACTCATCTGGATAACAATCTATTACACAACCCAGGGCAGCATGGGTTTAGAGCAGGTCGCTCCTGTCTGTCCCAACTACTGGACCACTACGACAAGGTCCTGGATGCTCTAGAAGACAAACAGAATGCAGATGTTATATACACAGACTTTGCAAATGCCTTTGATAAGTGTGACCATGGTGTGATAGCACATAAAATGCGTGATAAAGGAATAACAGGAAAATACACACACAACCCGCACATATAAAAGAGAGGAGCTTACGACGACGTTTCGGCCCGACTTGGACCATTTACAAAGTCACACTAACACACAGAGACAGAGGAAGGGTATTTATAGGCAGGCAGACAGGGGAGGGTACAAGAGAGTGGGGTAATGATGGAGTAAGTAGTGGAAGTAGTGTGCGGGTTGTGTGTGTATTGTTCCAGTCACGGTATTGTGCCTTTTTTGTTATTTAATAACAGGAAAAGTTGGTAGATGGATCTATAATTTCATAACAAGTAGAACACAAAGAGTAGTAGTCAACAGAGTAAAGTCTGAGGCGGCTACGGTGAAAAGCTCTGTTCCACAAGGCACAGTACTCGCTCCCATCCTGTTCCTCATCCTTATATCGGACATTGACAGGGATATCAGCCACAGTGCCGTGTCTTCCTTTGCAGATGACACCCAAATCTGCATGACAGTGCCCACCATTGAAGACACTGCAAGACTCCAAGCAGACATCAACCAAATCTTTAAATGAGCTGCAGAAAACAATATGAAGTTCAATGATGAGAAATTTCAATTACTCCGATATGGAAAACGTGAGGAAATTAAAATCTCATCGGAGTATAAAACAAATTCCAACCACACAATAGAGCGAAAAACTAATGTCAAAGACACTGACAGAGGATCTCATCTTCAATGACCATAACACTGTAGCAATCGCATCTGCCAGAAAAATGACAGGATGCATAATGAGAACCTTCAAAACCAGGGATGCCAAGCCCATGTTGACACTTTTCAGGTCACTTGTTCTATCTAGGCTGGAATATTGCTGCACACTAACTGCACCTTTCAAGGCAGGTAAAATTGCTGAACTAGAAAATGTACAGAGAACCTTCACGGCACGCATAACTGCAATAAACCACCTCAATTACTGGGAACGCTTGAAGTTCCTAAACCTGTACTCCCTGGAACGCAGGCGGGAGAGATACATTATTATATACACTTGGAAAATCCTAGAGGGATTAGTACTAAATTTGCACACGTGTGTCACTCCCTACGAAAGCAAAAGACTCGGCAGACGATGTAACATACCCCCAATGAAAAGCAGGGGTGCCACTAGCACGTTGAGAGACAACACAATAAGTGTCAGGGACCCAAGACTGTTCAACTGCCTCCCAGCATACATAAAGGGGATTACCAATAGACCCCTGGCTGTCTTCAAGCAGGCACTGGGCAGGCACCTAAAATCGGTGCCTGACCAGCCAGGCTGTGGTTCGTACGTTGGACTGCGTGCGGCCAGCAGTAACAGCCTGGTTGATCAGGCTCTGATCCAACATGAGGCCTGGTCACAGACCGGGCCGCAGGGGCGTTGACCCCTGGAACTCTCTCCAGGTAAACTCCAGGTACATGAAATAAGTGTTTGGCTGAGATAACAGCTATAGCTAGTAACAGCTATAGCTAGTAACAGCTATAGCTAATAAGAATCTGGGAAATTGGTTCATTGACTGAACCATGTAGTGATGGCTGGCAGCCATGCTTTTCAGACATTATGTCAGCATTATTAAGCCAATATAAGGAAGAGTGGACAACACCAAGACATCTAGTATGTAAGACTTGCACGATCAATCTGAGTGGTTAAACTGTGACACAACATTATTGACTATCACGCAGCACTGAAACGTAATCTCATGGCCAGACTGTGTAATCTCTGTGTCACTTATTCGTGCTAAAACATTCATCAAGGAGAACTGAAGCAAAGATCCAATGTTTGAAGTGTCAATAGAAGGCGACTAAAATGTCAGGAGCAAGAGCTAGTAAGCCTTTCTCCTGTATATATTACTAAATGTAAAAAGAAAAACTGCTTCAGTGTGAAATGGCCGGTGCATAAAAATAAAAACAAATTACAAAATATAACATGTAATGAGTAGCAATACAGTCAATATCATAAGAAGACATTAAAGCACTTACCTCCGAATAAAGATCTGGTGTATCTTTATATTTTTTAATAACCATGAACAGTATCCTTCACCTCCGGCACTTTGGACAAATACTCAATATGGAAGCCTCAACATTCCGTGTCATTAAGGAAGTTACCAGTGGAGAGAACAGACAAGATTATCTTGATGTCTTTTGAAGGTCTTCTGTGCCTTGCTTTAAGTCCATCAATGGTTCTGCCACCTCCTATTGGAAACACAGTAATTTTTTTTAGAAAGAGTTTAACTGATCACTGTCACCATCAGCACACAAATTTCCTAGCCTATCCTTGCCTATCACATCGTATCCTAGGCTATCCTAGCCTATCCCACAGTATCCTAGACTATCCTAGTATATCCCACACTATCCTATGCTTTTCCAGCCTATCCCACACTATCCTAGCCTGCCCCACACTCCTAGCCTGCCCCACACTATCCTAGGCTATCCCAAGATGTCCCACACTATCCTAGCCTATTCCACACTATAAATTAGACACATGCAACACTTGGGTATCCTCAATAAAGATACCCAAGTGTTGCATATGTGTCTAATTTATAACTTGTCGGTTCTCTGAACCATTCATCTACATTCCACACTATCCTAGTGTATCCCAGAATATCCTAGCCTATCCCACACTATCCTAGCCTATCCTTGCCTATCACATTGTATCCTAGGCTATCCTAGCCTATCCCACAGTATAGGCTTTTCCAGCCTATCCCATACTATCCTAGGCTATCCCAGGATGCCCCACACTATCCTAGCCTATTCCACATTATTTTAGTTGTATCCCAGAATATCCTAGCCTATCCCACACGATGCTAGGCTATCCCAGTCTATCCTACACTATGCTAGGCTATCTCAGCCTAACCCACAGTATCCTAGGCTATCGCAGCCTATCCCACACTTTCCTAGGCTATCCTAGCCTATCCCACTATCCTAGGCTATCCCAGCCTATCCCACACTATCCTAGCCTATCATACACTATTATAGGCTATCTCACACTATTCTAGGCTATCCTAGCCTATCCTACTATCCTAGCCTATCCCACACATTCCTAGGCTACCCCAGGCTATCCCACACTATATTTGAGTATCCCACCCTATCCCACATTTTCCTAGGCTATTCCAGCTTATCCCACAGTATCCTATGCTTCCCCATACTATGCTAGGCTGTCCCAGCCTATCCCACACGATCCTAGCCTATCCCACACTATCCTAGCCTTTCCCGCACTATCCAAGGCTACCCCAGCCTATCCTAGGCTATCCCAGCCTATCGCACACTATCCCAGCCTATACCACACTATCCTAGGCTATCCTAGCTTATCCTACTATCCTAGCCTATCCTACTATCCTAGCCTATCCCACACAATCCTTGTCTACCCCAGGCTACCCCACACTATATTTGGGTATCCCACAGTATCCTAGGCTATCCCAGCTTATCCCACAGTATCCTATGCTTCCCCATACTATGCTAGGCTGTCCTAGCCTATCCCACACTATCCTAGCCTTTCCCGCACTATCCAAGGCTACCCCAGCCTATCGCACACTATCCTAGGCTATCCCAGCCTATACCACACTATCCTAGGCTATCCCACTTTATCCTAGCCTATCCCACATTTTCCTAGGCTATCCTAGCCTATTCCACAGTATCCTAGGCTTTCGCAGCCTATCCTACTCTATTCCACACTATCCTAGAAAATCCCCCACTATCCTAGCGTATCCCACCCTATTCTAAGCTATAACAGCCTATCCCAAACCCTCCTAGCCTATCCATCACTAACCTAGGGTATCATAGCCTATCCCATACTTTCCAAGACTATCCCAGCCTATCCCACACTATCAAAGGTTATCCAAGGCTATCCTAGCCTATCACACACTATCCTAGGCTATCCCAGCCTATCCATGCCTATCATATCGTATCCTAGGCTATCCCAGCCTATCCGTGCCTATCATATCGTATACTAGGCTATCCTAGCCTATCCATCAATATCATAGGCTTTCCCAGCCTATCCTAGCCTAACCAACACTATCCTATGCTATCTTCTGCCTGTCCAACACTATCTTAGGCTATTCCAGGATGTCCCACACTATCCTAGGGTATCCCAGCCTATCCCTCACTATCCTACATTACCTCAGCCTATCCCACACTATCCAAGGCTATCCCTGCCTATGACATCGTATCCTAGGCTATCCTAGCCTATCCCACAGTATCATAGGCTTTCCCAGCCTATCCTAGCCTAACCAACACTATCCTATGCTATATTCTGCCTGTCCCACACTATCTTAGGCTATTCCAGGATGTCCCACACTATCCTAGGGTATCCCAGCCTATCCCACACTATCCAAGGCTATCCTTGCCTATGACATCGTATCCTAGGCTATCCTAGCCTATCCCACAGTATCCTAGGCTATTCCAGCCTATCCCACACTATCCTACCCTGTCCCACACTATCCTAGGCTTGACCCCCGGAACTCTCTCCAGGTAAACTCCAGGTATGTATGGATATAATGTGTGTGTGTGTGTGTACGCATCCCTAAACTGTCCAGGAGAGCATCAAATAAACCTTTTAGCAACATAAAGCCTCAGGTTCTTCATGTCTTCCCCAGTTGTCTGTTGTCAACACTCATTTCTACCACCGTTTCCCGTTGCACTCTCCGGTAGTCTATGTTCTGTTGCCTCTCACTTTTGCTTTCGTTTTCTGCTAAGACCGTTTTTTATGCATTATTTGTTATAACTTTCGTCAGAACAAAATTGTCTCAAAATAACATTTAGTTCTTTCGAGTTACCGCTGAACCTTTTATGTAATACACTTTTTGTGTTGTTTACGTGTCCCCCGTTTTCATTTTCTATTAAAATACTGTTTTTCGCCACTTTCCTGTTTCAACTTTTTTTTTTTTGCCCTTTTCTTTTTTTCTGTTGTTTTCCCTTTACAACACAAAAACAACAGTAAAAGTAGAAACAAGAGCAAATGTAGAAACCTCAGCAACAGCATGAACAACAGTAGCAACAGCATGAACAACAGTAGCAACAGCATGAACAACAGTAGCAACAGCATGAACAACAGTAGCAACAGCATGAACAACAGTAGCAACAGCATGAACAACAGTAGCAACAGCATGAACAACAGTAGCAACATGAACAGTAGCAACAGCATGAACAACAGTAGCAACAGCATGAACAACAGTAGCAACAGCATGAACAACAGTAGCAACAGCATGAACAACAGTAGCAACAGCATGAACAACAGTAGCAACAGCATGAACAACAGTAGCAACAGCATGAACAACAGTAGCAACAGCATAAACAGTAGCAAACATCAGCAACAGTAGCAAAATTAGTAACAATACACAAAAATAGCACAAATATCAGTGACAAACAGTAACAACAGAAAAAAACAACAGTTATCTTTTATATTTTAACCGTTAATGGCTGGGGACACCATCGCCCCCACTACCCGATCTCAGACCAGACTTACTAAATCTAAAAGGAAATAATGAAGGACATATACATAAGTGTTGAATCGATGTGTATATTAAAATGTTGTGAATACTGAATATGTATACTGTTTCTGAACTGTTATACATACTGTGTACACTGAAATGTAAATACTGAATGTATATACTGTTTCTGAATTGTCATGTATATTGAATGTGTATACTGCAATGCTGAGCTCACTATGGGTTTTTCAAATATATTGTATATTTTCTCATAATGATTTGAAATATAATAATAATAATAATATTATTATGTAGAGGTATGTAAGATTTACCTGCCATCTTAAATGTGACACAAGAAAATCGGCGCAATCCTACCAGAGGGTCAAACATTTAATAAGCTTTCCTGTCACACTCATATGATAGACATGCCAGTAGTATCTTCCTGTATGGATATTATCTACCAAACCTACTACTGGAGTTTACCTGGAGAGAGTTCCGGGGGTCAACGCCCCCGCGGCCCGGTCTGTGATCAGGTCTCATGGTGGATCAGGGCCTGATCAACCAGGCTGTTACTGCTGGCCGCATCCACTCCAACGTACGAACCACAGCCTGACTGGTCAGGTACCGACTTTAGGTGCCTGTCCAGTGCCTGCCTAGAGTATATATATATATATATATATATATATATATATATATATATATATATATATATATATATATATATATATATATATATATATATATATTGGAACAGCAGCAGTAACAAAAACAGAGGCATTAACAACAAGACTAAGAACACTAGCGGTCATCAACAACAATGATGGCAGCAGTAGAGGTAATAACATTAACAATTTCAATAACACTAGGCAAAGAAAAAAAGTAACTGTAGCATCAACTACAGTAACAGTAACAATAGCAGTTGCAGGAACAGTAACTTGAGTGGAAAAAAATTGTCCTGTCCCTTAAACAGAATGAGCTCTGACAACACTATTACCACCAACTGTAGTCCCCCTAAAATAATATATACGATAAACCTGTTGTTCTGATATAAACCATACGTCATTTTACAGCACCAGTAATAACCAGAGTTCCAACGGCTGCAACAGTAGTCCCAACGGTTGCAACAAGTTCCAATGGTTGCAACAAGTTCCAACGGCTGCAGCAATAGTTCCAAATTTTGCAACAATAGTTCCAAATTTTGCAACAATAGTTCCAACGGTTGCAACAATAGTTCCAACGGTTGCAACAATAGTTCCAACGGTTGCAACAATAGTTCCAACGGTTGCAACAATAGTTCCAACAGTAATTCCAACAACGGTCCCACAGTTGCAACAATAGTCTCAACATCTACAACAATAGTAACAACAGCAGTAATAATAAGGATATTAACATAAACAGTATGACTAATAATAGTGGCAACAAAATAAATTTGCATAAAAATCTACAAAAACAATTTTGATGAATAATAATAATAATGAGAATACTGATAAGAGTAGCATAGTAATAGTAGTAGTAAGTACTGGTAGAGGTAGGTAATGGTGGTGTAGTATTAGTAGGTACTGGAGGTGGTAGTATTAGTAGGTACTGGTGGTGGTAGTAGTAGTAGGTACTGGTGATGGTAGTATTAGTAGGTACTGGTGATGGTAGTATTAGTAGGTACTGGTGGTGGTAGTAGTATTATTATAATCAAAAGAAGCGCTAAACCACAAGGGAGGTAGTAGTATTAGGTACTGGTGGTGGTGGTAGTAGTAGCAGTAAGTAGTGATAGTAGTAGTAGATACTAGTAAGAAGTAGTAGTAATAGTAAGTAGAAGTAGTAGTATTAAATAGTAGTAGTAAGTAGTAGTAGTAAGTAGTAGTAGTAGTAATAGTAAGTAGTAGTAAATAGTAGTAGTTAGTAGCAGTAGGTGGTGGTGGTGGTAGTAGTAGTAGGTGTGGTGGTAGTAGTAGGTAGTGGTAGTAGTAGTAGTATGTAGTGGTGGTGGTAGCAGTAGTAGTAGGTACTGGTGGTGGTAGTATTAGTAGGTACTGGTGGTGGTAGTAGTAGTATAATCAAAAGAAGCGCTAAACCACAAGGGAGGTAGTAGTAGTAGGTACTTGTGGTGGTGGTAGTAGTAGCAGTAAGTAGTGATAGTAGGTAGTAGTAAGAAGTAGTAGTAAGTAGTAATAGTAGTAAGTAGTAGGTAGTGGTGGTGGTAGTAAGTAGGTAGGTGGTGGTAGTAGTAGGTGAAAAAAAGTAGTAGTGGTAGGTAGTGTAGTGTGTGTAGTAGTGGTAAGTGTGTAGTAGTGAGTGGTAGTGGTAGTAGTATGAGTAAGTAGTAGTAGTGGTGGTAGTAGTGGTAGTAGTAGTGGTGGTAGTAGTAGTGGTGGTAGTAGTGGTAGTAGTAGTAGTGGTAGTAGTAGTAGTAGTGGTGGTAGTAGTGGTAGTAGTGGTAGTAGTAGTAGTAGTGGTGGTAGTGGTAGTAGTGGTGGTAGTAGTAATAGTAGTAAGTAGTAGTAGGTAGTGGTGGTAGTAGTAGTAGTAGTGGTGGTAGTAGTAGTAGTGGTGGTAGTAGTGGTAGTAGTAGTAGTAGTATTGGTAGTAGTGGTGGTAGTAGTAATAGTAGTAAGTAGTAGTAGGTAGTTGTGGTGGTGGTGGTAGTAGTGGTAGTAGTAGTAGTGGTGGTAGTAATGGTAGTAGTAGTGGTGGTAGTAGTAGTGGTAGTAGTGGTAGTAGTAGTGGTAGTAGTAGTGGTGGTAGTAGTGGTAGTAGTAGTAGTGGTGGTAGTAGTGGTAGTAGTAGTGGTGGTAGTAGTGTAGTAGTGTAGTAGTAGGTGAGTAGTGTGTAGTAGTGGTGGTAATAGTAAGTAGTAGTAGGTAGTGGTGGTGGTGGTAGTGGTGGTAGTAGTAGTAGTGGTGGTAGTGGTAGTAGTGGTGGTAGTAGTGGTAGTAGTAGTAGTGGTGGTAGTAGTGGTAGTAGTAGTGGTAGTAGTAGTATTGGTAGTAGTGGTGGTAGTAGTAATAGTAGTAAGTAGTAGTAGGTAGTTGTGGTGGTGGTGGTAGTAGTGGTGGTGGTGGTAGTGGTGGTAGTAGTGGTGGTAGTAGTAGTGGTGGTAGTGGTAGTAGTGGTAGTGGTGGTAGTAGTGGTGTGGTGGTGTGGTAGTAGTGGTGAAAGTAGTAGTGGTGGTGTGGTAGTGAGGTGGTGAAATTAGTAGTGGTGTAATTGTGTAGTAGTGGTGGTGAAGTAGTGATTAATTAGTAGTAATTAATTGGTAGTGAGTAGTAGTAGTGGTGGTATTGGTGGTAGTAGTGGTGGTAGTATAGTGAGTGGTGGTGAGTGGTGAGTAGTGAGGTGGTGGTGAAGTAGTAATAGTGGTAAGTGAAGTGGTAGGTAGTGGTGGTGAGTAGTGAGTAGTAGTGGGTGGTGAAAAGTAGTAGTAGTGGTGGTAGTGTGATGGCAGTAGTAGTAGTAGTATTGGTAGTAGTGGTGGTAGTAGTGGTGGTAGTAGTAATAGTAGTAAGTAGTAGTAGGTAGTTGTGGTGGTGGTGGTAGTAGTGGTAGTAGTAGTAGTGGGGGTAGTAGTGGTAGTAGTGGTGGTAGTAGTAGTAGTGGTGGTAGTAGTGGTAGTAGTAGTGGTAGTAGTAGTGGTGGTAGTAGTGGTTGTAGTAGTAGTGGTGGTAGTAGTGGTAGTAGTAGTGGTGGTAGTAGTGGTAGTAGTAGTGGTGGTAGTAGTGGTGGTAGTAGTAATAGTAAGTAGTAGTAGGTAGTGGTGGTGGTGGTAGTGGTGGTAGTAGTAGTAGTGGTGGTAGTAGTGGTGGTAGTAGTGGTAGTAGTAGTAGTGGTGGTAGTGGTAGTGGTAGTAGTGGTATTGGTGGTAGTGGTGAGTATTAGTAATAGTAGTAAGTAGTAGTAGTGGTTGTGATGGTGGTGAAGGTAGTGGTGTTGGTGGTGGTGGTGGTAGTGGTGGTAGTAGTGGTGGTGGTGGTGGTGTGAGTGGCTGCAGTAGCAGAATATGTTAGTGTACTCACCTAGTTATGGTTGCAGGGTCAAAGTCACGGCTCCTGGCCCCCACACCTCTTCGCTTCGGCCGTTACTAGGTCACTCCTCCCCAGCTCCATGAGCTTTATCACTTACTCTTCTTAGCCATGTACGGATCCTGCCTCCCACTACATCACTTCCCAGACTATTCCCTTCCCGACTGTGTGTGTGTGTGTGTGTGTGTGTGTGTGTGTGTGTGTGTGTGTGTGTGTGTACACTCAATTAAGTGGAGCCGGATAATTGGGACACACAAACCAGAGGCCTAAGTGACCTCATTAGCATGTGCAGTCAGCTAGGTGTTAGATGTTTCATTGACCTCTGAGTGTGTCGCCCTCTGAGTGTGTACTCACCTATATGTGGTTGAGGGTCTATTCACAGCTTCTGGCCTCGCCTCTTAGTTGTCCTTCTTACATCGTATCCCTTACTTCAAGAGTCATGTTATACCACCACTTCTGTACTCCAGATTGTTTCCACTTCCTGACAACTCTGGAGGCTGGAGAAATACTTCCTGCTTGACTCATATGGATTCAACTTCCAACTGAACCCTCTTGTTCCTGTTTCCTATCTCTGTAACAGTCTGTCCTTATTTCTTTGTCAATTCCTCAGTATTGTGTACTTCGTTATCATATCATCCCTAGTCTCTGTCCTCAGTGTCATCCGGTTGAGTTCCTTTAACCTGTCCTCATAGAGGACATAACCCTCACCTCCAGGACTAGTCTTATTGCAAACTTCTAAACTTTCTCCACTTATGTAATTTGCTTGACTAGGTGTGGGTTCCATGCTGGTGCTGCAAACTCCAATATGGGCCTGACGTACTGATTGTACAGCGTCGTGAATGACTCCTTAGTGTCGTAAAGCTATTCTTAGATTTACCAGACGCGCATTTACTGCATCAGTTACTTGATTGATGTGCGCCTCAGGATATGTTCGGTATAAAAACTCACACTAGGTCCTCCCCGAAGAACTTTCCTGTTATTCCTAGCAGCTCCTTTAGCTTTAGTACCAGTTTTTTTTCTGTTTTTCATATATGAACCTGCTTCGTTCTATGTAACCTTTCTTCTGATAATCTTCTCCCTAACTTTACATACAATACATGTCATTTAAAACTCGTCTGTAGGTTTTCCTGCCTGTCTTTTCCTTTCTTAAAATTTGGGGCTTTCATTTGCTGTCTTCCACACCTCTGAGTTGCCCTTTTGATAGACTGGTTTTGGGGTTTCTATTGGGAAAACACTGCCTCTATTCCTCCTCAGCACTCAAAGGAAAAAATAGTCTGGTCCACCGCCTTGGTATCTAGTTCACAAGCAGCTGCTTCCCTTCTTCCCGGTTGTGTGCATTGTGTCCACACTTGCGGGTTTCACTCTACCACTTCGGTTTGCTGGTTGTATTTTTTGTTTCTTGAGAATACCTCCCTAAATCTCATGCTGTGTTCTTCCAAAATTACTGGTCATTCATTTGAGCTCCCACATTCCTTCTTGGGCTGGGTTTTGGTCCCCCGACTTTTTCCTCTTGATGTAGCTATATAACAACTTTGGGGCGGATTTGGCTCCAGTGGTATGTCATTCTCAAAATGCCGTCGAGCCTTCCTTCATCCCTCCCTACAAAACCCAACTAGTATTGTCTAGTATTAAAAAAGTCTGTAAGGCATTAAGTTTAGTCGGCCCCAAATGCCTCGGCATAACAGTAGTTTTCTTTGCCCTTGCAACTCATTACTGAAATTACACATTTTAAACTATGCGTGGGAAAAAGACTCCTTTTAATATGTCAGTCACACAGTGTAAATTTTGCAAAGAAATAAAAAAATTTTAATTGAATTTGATCGTTGGGAACTTGACTCGTTACTCTAGCTCATCCTTTTACCTCTTAAGAACATAAGAATATAAGAAAAGGGGGAACACGGTTGTCAACCCAATTTTCAATGCTACCCAAGAAATAAGGGTTTGATAATTCTATTTATTCATGTGCAATTCCCCCTCAAATCCAACCCCCCTAAAATGAATTTATCCCAAACCCAAATTTTAAACTACCCAAAGGGCCTAGCTTCAATAACCCTACTAGGCAGACTGTTCTACTCATCCCCCCTTTTCCAAACCAATACTTTCCTATATCCTTTTAAATCTAAACTTATCTAATTTGAGTCCCCTTTTCAGGTTCTCTCTTGGGGAAAATATCCCTCAAAACCTTATTTTTAAACCCCTTTGTTAAAACCCATTTTCCCCCTTGTATACCTCGATCATGTCTTCCCTCATTCTACGTCTTACAAGTGAATGTAATTTTAGGGTCTTCAATCTTTCTTCATACGGAAGATTTCTAATGCTATGTATTAATTTAGTCATTCTACGCTGAATGTTTTTCCCAACAATTAATATCCATTCTGTAATATGGAGACCAGGGCGGCTGCGTAATCTAGGTGAAAGGGCCCTTTCTAACGTGTATAAAACTGTAATATAACCCTCTGGACTTCTTTTGCTTACAATTCTTGATATAAATCCCAGTAATCTGTTTGCCTTATTACGTACCCTCTCATCCTTCTCTGTTCTACCTGTTCTGCAAATGGGAACTTTTTGGATGTTTTCTTTCTGTCTAGGAATGTGAAGTTTAT
>WNWK01037542.1:0-18452 GCA_009830355.1 Cherax destructor | reverse complement strand
GGGCCCAATTGAGTGAGATAACAATTTAAAAAATTAGTTGCATTGCTGTTACAGTTTACGTGGTCATTATAATGTAAATTTAGGGAAATAGTTAGCTTAGTATGTTTTATTCATAACAGGTTTTACATTTAAGTGATTAGTCAGGTTTTTACTTTAAAGTGATTATTCCTTTTGTTGGGAATGTTTGATATTGAGCATTTATTTTTGGGTGAGAAGGTTTTTTTCACTTTTTGAATTGGGGCAGGCGGGGTTTTTTTTTTGGGCAATGACAGGAATGAATTCCAAATTTTCGTTTTTTTATATGCATTGAGTTTTTACATAGTGTTGATGGACACAACACGAGGAGTGATCGTGTCTAGTGTTATGGTCATTTTCCTTTTAAAAATTTGGTAAGGAGAAGTTTGAGTGGTGGGTTAATATTTGCATAGAGTGTTCTATGTATGTAATAGGCACAGTAAAAAGTATGGATGTCTTGTATGGTGAGTAAGTTTAGGTTTTTGAATATTGGTGGAGTATGTTGTCTGGAGTGTGAATTTGTTATCATTCTAACTGCTGCCTTTTGTTGTGTTATTAGTGGTCTGAGATGAGTTATTGATGTAGAGCCCCATGCAGATTCCATAGGTGAGGTAGGGGTAAATCAGTGAGTGATATAGGGTAAGGAGAGCTGGTTGTGGAACATAGTACCGTATCTTGATAGTATTTCCACGGTCTTTGAGACTTTCTTGGAAATTTGTTGTATATGTGTCTGAAATTTGAGGCCACTGTCAAGATGGATTCCTAAGAATTTTCCTCTGTGAGTTTTGTGATAGGGGACCCGTTTATCATTATGTTAAGTGGTGCGTTTGTAGCTCTGTTCCCAAACTGGATAAAATATGTTTTATCAATATTGAGAGTAAGTTTGTTGGTCATCATCCAGGTAGATATTTTCGCAATTCAGTATTTGCAGTGTTGGCTAGTATGTCTGGGCTTGGGAGAGATAACGTATGTAGTGTCATCTGCAAAAGTATGGGTTTGAGTAGTTGAGATGCATTTGGTAGGTCGTTAATGTAAATGAGAAAGAGTAGTGGGCCAAGAACACTTCCCTGTGGGACACCTACGGTAATAGTTTGCGCGGTGGAGCTAGCTCCATTTGTGTACACATATTGGTTTCTGTTGCTAAGGTATGATTTTAGGTAGTTGAGGGAGTGTCCACTTATACCATAGTGTGATAATTTTAGGTGTAACAGATCATGGTCAACTGTATGAAAAGCTTTAAGTAAATCAATGAAGATTCCCACTAGGATTTCTTTTTTCTCAAGGGCGGTGTAAATTATTTCTAACATGTGTATAATGGCATCATTTGTATTTTTATTAGGCCTGAATCCAAATTGACAGTGGTTGAGTACGTTGTTGGAGGTGAGGTAGGAATATATTTGTCTATGAATTAATTTTTCAAAGATTTTGGAGAGAAGGGGTGTTAGATATCGGCCTGTAGTTATTCAGGTCTGTTTCATCTCCTCCTTTATGTATTGGGGTGACCCTCGCTATTTTGAGTATTGATGGGAAGGTAGAGGATTCAATGGATTTGTTAAAGAGTGTTGCAATAATTGGTGAGAGAACTTGAGAGGCTTTTTTGTATATAAAAGGTGGTAAGTTATTTAGGTCATGTAGAAACTTGTTTGGATTGGCCTCTTGTAAGTTGCACTCTGGGCAAGCACTGTTGACACCGACACTCTGAGACACTTCTCTCAGACTTACAAGTGGCTATGGTACAAATTTCTAGCTGATTGCAGTAAGGGGAACCCCACACTGCCTACACAATAGTAAAAGGGGAGATTACTTACTTGGAAAAAAAGGGGTGGCTATGTGTCCTGGTCTTCCTTATATAACCCTCCCAACACCATGTGCAGGGGAGAAACTTTGTCTGCAAAAGATGGTGTAATTAGTGTCCTGTCTGCACCTCAGAGTTCCCTGGTTCCTTGGGAAGCCCTTGAGCAATATACAGTAAGTAACACTAGCTTCCAGACTTGAACTTAAGAGACGACGCTGGTACATACCAACACATAGTCGTCCGTCCGCCTAAGACCCACAGATAACTCACTAACGTTTCCCCAGAAAACTGGCCAGATACTGAGAGAAAGAAAGCCTAGTCTTACTGTGACAGGGTCTGGATGGAGGCCGTTCTGCCATTGACCCTTGCTGCGCTTGGATACGATATTCGATGCCTTTGCGAATAACCATTCGGTTATCGCTATCTTTTCGACCTTGAGAAGGCTTATGATACAACTTGGAGATATAATATCTTGGCCCAAGCCCACTCCTTAGGCCTCCGAGGCAACCTACCATTCTTTCTAAGGCTTCTTAACTGACAGACATTTCCGGGTCCGGGTTAGTAATGAACTCTCCCGGAATTTGTCCAAGCTGAAGGTGTCCCCAGGGATGTGTTCTGAGCACAACACTTTTTCTGCTTGCTATAAATAATCTGGCATCTGTTCTCCCATCCAATATTTGGTCATCGCTCTATGTGGATGACTTTGCTATAGCTGTGCAGGTGCTGACTGTCACCTCATTGCAGTGTCCCCCCAGCATGCCATCAACCAGGTTTCTGATTGGGCCACCACTCACGGGTTTAAATTTTCTAGTGGCAAAACTCATCAAATTACGTTCACTAGACGTTCAGTGGTCTCTGATCATCCATTGTACCTATACGGCTCACGTATCCCAGAACGTGATACAGTCAGGTTTCTCGGCCTCCTGTTTGACCGCAGATTGTCCTGGAAACCTCACATTACCCTCTGAAGGCGACTTGTCATAGCCGGCTGAACCTTCTTAAAACCCTCGCACATCTTTCATGGGGAGCTGATCGTAGAACTCTCTTTCGTCTACATTCGGCCCTTATTCTATCGAAACTCGATTATGGTGACCAGATATATTCGGCAGCCTCTCCTGCCACTCTTCCAGCCTTAATCCCATCCATCACCAGGGATTACGCTTATGCCTTGGTGCTCGTTCTTCCCCGGTTGAGAGCCTCTATGTAGAAGCGAACATTCCACCCTTGTCCGATCGCCGCGATGCACATTGCATTCGCTATTATGTTCGCTCATGACCTCCGCAATCCTTCCATGTATAGGATTGTCACAGATGTTAGTAGACGCCGTTATTTGTTCGTCGCCCCTGTTTACTTCGTCCCTTTTCTTTGTCTGCATTCACTTTGTCTTCCCCTTCAGCTTCCGCCTTTATATGTTCATGTGGCTTCACCCTTTCCTCTACCACCTTGGGAAGTTCCTGCTGTCCGTGTCTGTTCTATTCCTCTACCTTGCGCGAAGCCCAACTGCCTACGGCGGCTTCCGCTCTTTCTTTCTAGACCATACCGTTCTCATTCCCATGCCATCGCAGTATACACCGATGGTTCAAAGTCATCTGACGGCGTCGGATTCGCAGCAGTGTTTCCGGACAGCGCGTACGAGGGCATCTATTACCTTCGCAGCATATTTACGGCTGAATTATGCCATTCTTGTGGCACTTATCCGTATTGCATCTATGCCTGTATCACCATTTGTGGTCGTTTAGACTCCCTTAGTGCTTACAGGCTATCCAAAATTGATACACCTCACCCCTAGTTCTTCGATCCACTTTGGTTATGCCGTATCTTTAGCAAGCATAAAGATATTGTCTTTTGTTGGGTCCCTGGTCATGTTGACATACAGGGCAATGAACAGGTAGACACTGCTGCGCGGTCAGCAGTACATGACCTTCCAGTTTCATATAGAGGTGTTCCATTCACGGACTATTTTGGGTCATTGCTACCCACCTTCGCACCCGTGCAAAACGCTGGTCTGACCTGCTGAATAACAAACTTCATTCTATTAAACCGGTTATGGTTTCTGGCCTTCTTCTTGTCACCAATGTCGAGGTTGGGAGACTACACTCCCGTCTTCGCACGGCCACACTCATCTTACTCACGGGTATCTCATGGAGAGGCTCCCTGCCCCTCTCTGTGAGGCATTGTCAGGTTCCAGTGTCTGTTCGACATATCCTGTTGAACTGCCCACTCTATCATCGAGCACGCAGAATTTACCTCCAACGGCGTCTTCGCTCTGGGGCCCTTTCTTTACCTTCCCTTCTTGCAGATGGACCCTCCTTTAATCCTGACTCTCTCATTGACTTTTTGACAGAAACTGACTTACTACACAAACTCTGAAGATTATACCTCTAGCACCTCCCTCAGTCCCTTCTACCTCGATCTCTTGCTACCCTCCACCCCTGCACTATCCACCGTCATCTTGCACTCCATACCCTACTAATCGTCCATCTCCCTCTTACAACTCACTCTCCCTGCATCCTACAATAACCTGCAGCGCTGTATAACCCCTGTGGTTTAGCGCTTCTATTTGATTATAATAATAATATTATAATAATCATCCTACCTGTGATCTACTTAGCTGGGTGGACAAAGCACCAGCAATGTCTGAATTGCTGTGTAAGCATTGGCCTCCTATATATAAATGGAAGCTGGAAGCTCCCACCAGTCGAAAGTTAGCTTAGAACGTCTATGATCCTAGGCAGGGCAGACATAAGTTTCCACTTTGGTGACTAGATTTCAGAGCTTGAGTTGCTCCTGCTATGCATAAATTCTCGTTGAACAATAGTATGCAGGATGAGGACAGAGCCACAGCCAGAATTGAGAAAAGAATGTCTGTGTATTGGAACAGGGATATTATTAATAGAGTGGATGAGGGGCTGTCAGCCTCTTACTCAGTGTTCCTCAGTGACAATGTACATCCCATGCTTGAGAGCATGAAAGGAGATGTTTTGACCTACACGCTTCATGAGTGCTTTGCTAATACCATGATCAGTGAGGTATTCAGGAAGTGTCGTTGGCTGAAAAGAATTTTGTCCAAGAATGTTGTTGAAATATAGATTGGAGGGAAAGAGGTTTCCAGGTAGTGTGTATCTTAGGGTAAGTGCAAAGACTCAGGATTATCTAATATGGGTCAAAGTTATTTTAATGCTGTCACTGAGCCAATAAATCCTGTGACATGCAAATAATTCACATATTGCACAGTGTCTTGGGAGAAGCCAAGAGCCTGGTCAAAGTAGAGTAAATGTCGTAAGTGTCAAAAGGGTCAGCTAGAATGCCGGCCTCAGGTCAGGCAATGAGGTGTTGCCCAAAAGAGGTGCCAGGTTCGAAGGAATGTCCGTGGTTTAATTGAGGATGCCGCATGGATAAACATGAATTGGACTACAAATCCTCCTCAACTTATCCGAATTACAATCTAACAACTGGTCAGATCTCAAAATGGACGAATTTGAATTATGTTAGCATGGCATGTAGAAGTGGTATACCTGCACAGCATACTTTTAATAAATTTATCATGATTATCTCGTTTTTTTTTAATTAACCTAATTTATTACCTTAAGTTTCATTACTCACAAACTGATGCTCCTTACTTGTAGGTATCATTCATAGGCATCACAAATAAAAATACTGAATGGAGTGTAGCCTAGGCTAGGCCTCTTGACTTTCTTGTTACTCATTCTTTCAACATGAAACAGGCTCAGCCAACAAGAGATGGCCAGCTGGAAACACACTAAGAGTCATACCCCTCTCTGCTGCTATCTCTTGGAACTGTCAGGCAGCCTCCACGTATACTCCTGTCATTCAGGGACATCAGAGGCTGCCCTCCAGGGCCTCAGAGGAAAGCCCAGCACATCCTGACAATCCAATTCCTACTGCACACAGCACTACCATGGAGGTCCTCAATGGAATGGATTGGGTAAGAACTCCTGTTCACTAAGTCTAGGAGTTCAAATTCACAAAGGTAAAATATCCCCAAATTATTATAATCATAAAGAAGAATTAAACCCACTAGGGTCATACAGCACTGTATGCAGGATCAAAGAATAAACAAGGGTGGAGAGGACAAAAGTAGAGTTAGGAAGGGATGTGAGGAGTGCTAAAGGAAGTATTATCAAAGCTTGTGTAATAAATCAGTTGCTGTCAAAAAGGCAAAGAGGGAGTCTGTGTCAAAGGTGGGGCCATCAGCAAGGAGTGAAGATAAAGTAAGAGTGTTAGAGTGGTGATGATGCCGGAGGTAAATTCTGCGAGCTTGTTGAAAGACAGGATAGTCCAACAGAATATGACAAACCGAAAATGGAACCTGAAAAATCTCACAGAGTGGGACAGGGCACCTCTCCATGAGATACCTGTAAGACGGGTGTGCCCGATGCGAGGATGGGAGAGCAGTCTTCCAACTTCGGCATCAATGGTAAGAAGGCCAGAAACCTAAACTTGGTTTGATAGAATGTAATTTGTTATGAGTCATATTGGACCAATGTTGTTGCCAATGGTTAGAGATTACAGCAAAATAGTCTGAGAATGGAAGACCTCAAAATGAAACTGGAGTCTGCCTGCTCGTTGCCCTGAACATCAACATAACCGGGGATCCAACAGAAAACAATATCTTTGTTTTTGCTGGAAATACGGTGTAACCAAAGTTGTATACAAAGAACTAGGGGATGAGGTGAATCAAATTTTTTAATAGCTTGCAAAGTACTAAGGAAGTCTGAGACTACTACAAATGTCAAGGTAGGCATAGATGCAATATGGATAATTGCAATAAGAATTTCATATAATTCAGCTGAAAAAATTCTAGCCAAGCCTAATAATTGCCCTTGCACTATGCTGTCCAGGAACACTGCTGCAAACCCAACACCATCAGAGGATTTAGAACCATCATTGTACAGTGCAACAGCATGAGAATGAGACCGGAAGCTGTTAATAAAAAGAGAGCACGAAGCAACTGCAGGTAATTTAGCTTTTGTGCATGGCAGTGAGGAAGAACAGACACGAACTGTTGGAACCTCCAGGGAGGAAGGGAAAAGTTAGATGATAGATGAACATATAAAGGGGTAAGTGAAGAGAAGACAAGAGCAAGTGGAGTGGTAGAGAGAAGGGACGGAGTAAACAGGGGCAGCTAACAAATAATGGACCTCTACTAACGTCCGTTACTATCCTGTGTGTAGAAGATTGTGAAGGTCATGAGACCAGACAAAATAGAAGAGGCAATGAGCATCACAGCGATCATATTCATCTCTGCATACAGGCTCTCAACAGGTGAGGAGCGAAAAGCACCTAGACAAAAACGTAATTCCTGATGATGGGTGGGATCAAGTTTAGAAAGAAGAGTCTCAGTTGAGGCCACTGAATATATCTGGTCACCATACTCCAGTTTCAATAAAATTAGGGCTGAATGCAACCGAAGGATAGTTCGACGATCTGCCCCCATTAAAGATGAGTGAGGGTTTTAAGGAAGTTCAGCTGGCTATGGCAAGTTGCTTCCAGGGAGGTAATGTCAGGTTTCCAGGATAACTGACGATCAAGCAGAAGGCCGAGAAACCTGACTATCACATTCGGATATGTAAGCCATACAGGTACAATGGAGTATCAGGGATGATAGAGCATCTGGTGAGTGTAATTTGGTGTGTTTTAGCACTAGAAAATTTAAACCCATGAGTGGTGGGCCAATGGGAAACACAGATGACAGCATTCTGGAGATAAACTGTTACTAGATGACAGTCAGTGCCTGCACAAGCTATAGTGAAGTCATCAACATAGAGCGATGACCAAACATTAGATGGGAGAACAAATATTTGATCATTTATAGCAAGGAGAAAAAGTGGTACTAAGGAACACATCCCTGAGGGACACCCCTCAGCTTTGACAAAGTCCTGGGAAAGTGATTAACAATATGTTAAGTAAAAGGACACAAATGCAACTAATGTGACATTTTATTGTGGCAACGTTTCGCTCTCCAGGAGCTTTGTCAAGCCGCCGGCTTGACAAAGCTCCTGGAGAGCGAAACGTTCCCACAATAAAATGTCACATTAGTTGCATTTGTTTCCTTTTACTTAACATATTGTCGGTAATTCTACCAATATTTATACAATTATTAACAAAAACACGGAAATGTCTCTCAGATAAGTTTTAAAGGAAAAACGGCAGATTGAGGCCGAAGGAGTGAGCTTGGGGCCAAGATGTTATATCTCCAAGTAGTGTCAAATGCCTTCTCAAGATCAAAAATGATGGCGATAATCGAGTGGTCACTAGCAAAGGCATTGCAAACATGGTCAAAGGACATGCGGAGGTCAAAGGACGTGCTGGAAACATGGCCAAAGATGTGCGGAAGTTGGATGTATCAAAGGAGTCAGGCGGAATCTTGGTACCAGGATTGGGCAATGAACTATTACCTACAGAAGGTACTCGGGTGTAAGAAAGGTCCGAAGAATTGTTGATGATGAGGCAGGGTCGTAAGAGGGTGCTGCAGCAGAAAGGGGCCCGGGAGGAGAAATTTCATGGATTTTGAACTCCATGGTAAGGTTACATTTTTCGTTTTGCTTTTCTGAAAAAAGGAAAAAAGGGGAAACATTCCTAGGAGGAATGAAATGGCTGTAAATCCCCTATCCCTCTACGTCCAAGAGGACTACAGTGCAGATGCTGCATGAAACCAATGCCATACCCTACTCTTCATGCCAGTAAACCAGCAATCCAAGATAGCAACCTTACATCTATCAAGCCACCTCAGTGAACAAAAGAGAGCTAAGTTGGATACTCGCCACAAAGCATACCTCCTTCAGCCACCACCTCCCGGAATCCAACAGGCAGCCTCCAGAGACATACCCGTCACCCAAAGACACCCAAAGCCTCCCTCCAGGAGACCAGAAAGGGATCAGATGATCCAAATTTCATGGCAAACTACATCACTAACAAGGACCTGATTATTATTATAATCAAAAGGAGCGCTAAACCACAGGGGTCATACAGCGCCGCAGGGGAAAGTACGATGCAGGAAGAATGGATTGTAAGAGGGAGAGGGGTGATTAGTAGGGTATAGTGTAGTAGGGTAGTGGATAGTGCAAGGGTAGAATATAGCAAGAGATTGAGGTAGAAGGGACTGAGGGGAGTGCTAGAGGTATAAACTTCAGAGTTTGTGTAGTAAGTCAGTTGCTGTCAAAACGTCAATGAGAGAGTCAGGATTAAAGGAGGGCCCATCTGCAAGAAGGGAAGGTAAAGAGAGGCCAGAGCGAAGACGCCTTGAGTAAATCGCGCTCGTGTACAGTAGGTGCCAGATCAACCAGGCGTGATGGATATGTGGGCAGCGGGCCTCAGCAGCAACAGCCTGGTGACCAGGCAGCACCAGACAGCCTGGCCCATAGCGGGCTCAGAGAGTAGATACTCGAAACTCTTCAAAGGTATATCAAAGGTGGTCAGTCCAATAGAATATGGTGAACAGACACTGGAACCTGACAATGCTCACAGAGAGGGACATGGAGCCTCTCCATGAGATACCCGTGAGTAAGACGAGTGTGGCCAATGCGAAGACGGGAGAGTGTAGTTTCCCAACCTTGACATTGGTGACAAGAAGGCCAGAAACCTATACTCGGTTGAATAGAATGAAGTTTGTTATTTAGCAGGTCAGACCAGCGTTGTTGCCAACGGGTGCGAAGGTGGGTAGCAATGACCGAAAAATAGTCCGTGAATGGAACACCTCTATATGAAACTGGAAGGTCATGTACTGCTGACCACGCAGCAGTGTCTGCCTTTTCATTGCCCTGTATGTCAACATGACCAGGGACCCCCAAAAAAAAACAATATCTTTGTGCTTGCTAGAGATATGGTGTAACCAAAGGTGGATACGAAGAACTAGGGGGTGAGGTGTATTAATTTTACGGATAGCCTGTAAAGCACTAAGGAAGTCTGAAACGACCACAAATGGTGACACAGGCATAGATGCAATAGGAAAGTGCCACAAGAATGGCATACAATTCAGCCATAAATATGCTAGCCGAGGGTAATAGATGCCCTCGCACGATGCTGTCCGGGAATACTGCTGCGAATCCGACACCGTCAGATGACTTTGAACCATCGGTGTACACTGCGATGGCATGGGAATGAGAACGGAAGTGGTCTAGAAAAAAAGAGCGAGAAGCTGCCGTAGGTAGTTGGGCTTTCGCACAACGTACAGGAATAGAACAGACACGGACAGCAGGAACTTCCCAAGGGGGTAGGGGAAAGAGAGATGTCACATGAACGTATAAAGGTGGTAGCTGAAGGGAAGGCAAGAGTGAATGTAGATGAAGAGAAAAGGGACGAAGTAAACAGGGGCGACGGACAAATAAAGAGCGTCTACTAACATCTGTGACAATCCTATACATGGAAGGATTGCGGAGGTCATGGGAGCAAACGTAATAGCGAATGCAATGGGCATCACGGCGATTGGACAAGGATGGAATGTTCACTTCTACATAGACTCTCAACCGGGGAAGAACGAAATGCACCAAGGCATAAACGCAATCCCTGGTGATGTATGGGATTAAGGCTAGAAGAGTAGCAGGGGAGGCTGCCGAATATATCTGGTCACCATAATCGAGTTTCGACAAAATTAGGGCTGAATGTAAGCGGAAGAGAGTGGTACGATCGGCCCCCCATGAAAGATGTGCGAGGGTTTTGAGGAGGTTCAGCCAGCTATGACAAGTTGCCTTCAGAGAGGTAATGTGAGGTTTCCAGGACAATCGACGGTCAAACAGGAGGCAGAGAAACCTGACTGTATCACGTTCTGGGATACGTGAGCCGTATAGGTACAACAAATGATCAGAGACCACTGAACGTCTAGTAAACATAATTTGAAGAGTTTTGCCACTAGAAAAATTAAACCCGTGAGTGGTGGCC
This sequence comes from Cherax destructor, assembly GCA_009830355.1. Lineage (NCBI taxonomy): Eukaryota > Metazoa > Arthropoda > Malacostraca > Decapoda > Parastacidae > Cherax > Cherax destructor. The sequence continues at coordinate 7,744 of WNWK01037542.1, read as the reverse complement.
CAATCGGAAACTCGGATGATGGCATGCTGGAGGGAAACTGCAATGAAGTGACAGTCAACACCCGCACAAGCTATAGCAAAGTCATCCACATAAAGCGATGACCAAATGTTGGATGGGAGAACTGATGCAAGATTATTTATAGCAAGGAGAAAGAGTGTTGTGCTCAGAACACAACCCTGGGGGATACCTTCAGCTTGGACAAAGTCCGGGGAAAGCTCATTACTAACCCGGACACGGAAATGGTAGATTGCCTCGGAGGCCTAAAGAGTGGGCCTGGGCCAAGATATTATACCTCCAAGTTGTGTCATAAGCCTTCTCAAGGTCAAAAAAGATGGCGATAACCGAGTGGTTATTAGCAAAGGCATTACGAATATACGTATCCAAGCGCAGTAAGGGGTCAATGGCAGAACTGCCCTTACAAAAGCCATATTGACTATTGGAGAGACTACTGTGCATCTCTAAATATCACATCAACCGTCTATTAACTAGACGTTCCATCACCTTGCAAACTGCACTGGTAAGAGCGATGGGATAGTAGTGGGAGGTATCATGTCCCGTAGTACACGGTTTGCGAAAAGGGAGAACAATAGCAGACTTCCACAGTTGGGGAATAACTCCTTGCGACCATACAAGATTAAAGAGTCGTAAGAGGACAGCAAGAGCAGACTGATGTACATGCTGTAGCATACGAATATGTATGCCGTCTGGCCCAGCTGCCGATGATCGGCAAGCGGAGAGTGTTGCCTCCAGTTCTTGAAGGGTAAAAGGCACATTATAAGATTCTTCTCTGAAAGAAGAAAAATCTAAGGGCTTTAACTCGCTAGCAGACTTAGAAGAAAGGAACGAGGGGCATAGATGGAGCCCGAGAAATGCGGACCAGATGATTACCAATTTCAGTGGCAACAGCAAGAGGGTGTGCTATATCAACACCGGCAACGCGAAGAACAGGAGCCAGGTCGGGGGAGAATTTACCACTCAATTTCCGCACTTTCTTCCAGACTGCACTCATCGAGGAAGCCGAAGTGATGGTGGAAATGCAATCCCGCCAACACATGCGTTTAGCATAGCGGATGACACGTCGAGCCATTGCTCTCTTCTGCTTAAAATCAAGGATTCTCTCTGTGGTTCTGTTTACCGGTACCTGCCCTATGCAGCGCGTTTCAAACGTACTGCGTGAGCACAAGCAGGAGACCACCAAGGCACGCACTTCTGAGAATGCTTGCCCGAGGTTTGGGGGATAGAATGCGAAGCTGCTGTGAACACGGAGGACGAAAAGAGATGTAAAACCTCATCAATGGAGGACGAGGAAGGAACCTCATGTAAAGCAGTATGATGTGCATAAAGGTCCCATTTCGCCTGGTCAAATTGCCAGCGTGGGCTACGAGGAGGTGGAGGATACGAAGGAACATAAGGATGATTGGAAAATGATCGCTGTCATGTAAGTCCGGGAGGACAGACCAGGTGAAGTCAAGGACAGTTGAGGAAGAGCAGATGGATAGATCGATGCAAGAGAAAGAATGAGTTCGAGGATCAAAATGGGTAGGAATACCCGTATTTAAGACATGGAGGGGGAGAGAAGCAAGAAATGCCTCCAGCTGAACACCACGGGAGTCACAGTGCGACCCTCCCCAGAGAAAATGGTGTGCTTTAAAATTACAAAGTAACAGAAGGGGTGGCAGCAAGGAAGAAACCAGAAAATCAACATCTGAGATAGACAATGCCCGCGAAGGGGAGAGATATAAAGAACAGAGTGTATACCACTTATGCAAGTGGATACAGGCTGCAGTCTAATGAAGAGAAGAACGCACATAGAGCTGACGGTATGGAATACCAGTGCGTATAAGAAGAGCACTTTCATTAAAGGTTCCATCGGAAAAAGGATCCGATGAATATAACAAATCATAGCCTGAAAAGGGCCTTGGTCGTTTGGATGTGGGACTGGAGGTGGTCAGACGTGTGACGGGCGAGCAATCCGAAAAGTCCCGCACCGTTGAGGGAGAAGCCGGAATCAAGGTCAAAGAAGAGCGAAGGTCAGACGTGTCAAAAGGGCCGGTCGGAACCCGGTACCTGAAGCAGGTGACGAACCGGCACCAGCAAGAGGTACAGGTGTATTAGAGGTGTCCGAAGAGTTATCCATTAACAAGGTAGGGTCAGAACTGGGTGCGGTATCAAGAAGAGGCCCGGGGGTAGGTTCACGGATTAGGGCATCCATGGTTAGGTTACTTCTATATTTTTGTTTTTAAGAAAAAAAAAAGAAAGAAAATAAAAATAAAAAAGAATAAAAAAGGAGGGAACGTGGAGGAATAGCTCCTAGGAGGAATGAAAGGGCGTAAATCCCTCCGGCCCAAGAGGACCTCAACACCGCAAGTAGTGCAGATGCTGCATGGAACCCGTGCCATACCCTACCCTTCATGCCAGTAAACCAGCAATCCGGGATAGCAACCTCACATCCACCGAGCCACCTCAGCGTACAAAAGAGAGGGTGGCCGGATACCCACCACAAAGCATACCTCCTTCGACCACCACCCCCAGAATCCGAAAGGTGGCCTCCAGAGATACACCCATCCCGAAAGATACCCAAAGCCACCTCCCGGGAGACCGGAGAGGGATCGGGACATCCCCAGGTGATCCAGATTCCACGGCAAACTACACCACCGCCACCAAGAACCTCAACGGAATGGGATGGACCACGGTACCCTTCCCCCTACCTAGAAACTAGAATGCCTGTGGAGAGAAGCTCACAGGGTAAAAATGGGAAGGGAATAAGGGAGGGAGGAGGAGGAGGAGGAGAAGGAAAGGGAAAAGGAAGGATGGGGAAGATGGGATAGGGGAGGGGGATTGGGGGGTAATTAGGTTCGGTCTGAGGAAGAAGACCAAAAGGTCTAATTCCTCAGACCAAGAGCCTCTTCACCACGCCAAGGAGCCCCCCTTGAAGAGGAACAAGGACCTGAACAGAATGAGATGGACCATGGTACCCTTCCCCCTACCTAAGAACTAGAATACCTGAGGAAACTACACCAAAGGCTGAAAACAGGAAAGGGACAGGGAAGGATGGAATACATAAGGGGGGATTAGGGGGTAATTAGGTTCAGTTACAAGAAGAAGACTGAAAGGTTCAATTCCTCAGACCAAAAGCTACAAGAAGAAGACTGAAAGGTTCAATTCCTCAGACCAAAAGCCTCTTCACTGCATCAAGGAGCCCCCTTCCTTGAAGAGGATATCCCCAAATAAAGAGGCCAGCTAGAGAGGAAGGAAAACATTTAGATTTGACCCAAAGAAGACAATATCAAGAGCCTTTTATCGTCCCAATATGATAAAATGTAATAAAAATACAATATTTTTAATTACTTTATTCTTTGTGGTTTTCATAATTCCTTAAATATTAAAGACATCTTCAAATGAAATACATTTTCTAGATACATAACAGATAGTCAATTGATGAATAAGATACATGCAGAACACTTGGGCATCTTTACTGATGAAATGTTTCATCTGCACTGCAGACTTCTTCACTTGAATAAAGGTTCATTTAGACAATAAAAATGACAGTTTTTAGATCAGTCCTTCAGCCTTGATAAGAGGGACTGACCACTACCTATCAAGGCTGAGGAATACACTACCTTAATACTACTACTAACCCCATTCACCTGTATTTGACTGAAGAAGTCTGCTTGCAGGTGAAACGTTTCATCAATAAAAATATCAAAGTGTTGCACAAGTCTTATTCATCAGCTTGTCGGTACAAAAGACCATTAGAAATATTTCATAAAATAACTCATTTTCTTTTGAATTATAACAAAAGTCAGTTCTTTAATAGCATTCCTTTTAGAGTTGTCTGACAATACACATTTAGTTTTAACCTAAATTCAACATTTGTAGTTTGCAAGATTATTTTTATATAGAGAGCAGCAAGGTTGAAGGGAATTATCAGCAAGGAATAGTGTGAAGGGTATACTTGTTATATTCCAAGACATGCACTGGTACAAGAGTAGTGTGAAGGGTATACTTGTTATATTCCAAGACATGCACTGGTACAAGAGTAGTGTGAAGGGTATACTTGTTATATTCCAAGACTTGCACTGGTCATAGAGTGGAGGGTATAATTATTAGTTAGCAAGAAGAATCAATTAGTGCAACATGTCAGTTTCACTTCAAAAATATATACCCTTTAAGCAATGTATCTTATGTCATTGCAGTGATAACCCACAGTAGGTCACTCAAAAATTTACACCATCCATGACTGAAATTTAATATAAAACAAGAAGTTATACCACACAAATTTGGAAATTGTACATTATAATAAAAATAAGCAACACAAATTTTTAGTGACAATTACATCTAGAAGGTTTCCAGTGATTTGTAGACAGCAAGAGTAATACCATTGTTGCGGTGGATGAGGCACTGACTGCTGCAAAAACAATGACACTTATTAATACACACACGTGAACAACTCATTACATGTGCAGGCGCGCACACACACTTATATAGACTTAAAACGTACAGTAATGCCTAGAGTTAATGGACTTTATTAATAATAATATTTTATTTCATTGCAAGTTTACATCAAGATTTTGTAATTACGATAATGAATTGCAGTGCAAAGAGAGCCACTATCATGCCATGGAATTATGGGCGGACTAAATTTAATGGATTATAGACTACTTAATACTAGAGAAATTGATCAAGTTTGTTATAGCTTAAACATTTGTTTTTATTTATAGCAGACAGTAAGTTTACTCAAATTGCAATCTGAGGTTATTACAATGGGACAAGGTGAAAGTATTTTGTAGGTTGGCTATATTGATAGTAAATATTGAAATTATATTATGGGAAAATAACATTGAGCATTGTTGAAAGTAGTTTACAGTATGAGAATGCTTCAATTTGGTGTGAGGTAGTATTGTTTTGGGCAGGTATTTATACTATAATGTAGTAGTATTTATTTATGTATGAACTTTGGATATCTAGTTTTCAAGCTATAAGATTTAGGTTAATTGGGAGATTTTTTGGTTGTATTGAGTATTGAGTAATTAGTTTAGGTGAGTAGGTGGTTTTTGAGTAGAGTCTTAAATTGATGTTCAGATCGGGTTATTTTAGTATTTACTGGAAATAAATTCCAGATGTTGGGGCCCTTTATGTGCATAGAAATTTTACACATGGTGATATGGACACGGGGTACATCAAAAAGTGATCTGTGTTTAGTGTTATGGTCATGCGTCCTGTTAAGGTTGGTGAGAAGAAGTTTGAGTGGAAGGTTTATGTTTGAGTGTAGTGTTCTATGTACAGTGGTACCTCGGTTAACGATGGTCCCCAAACTCACCCTTTTATGTAAGTTTATTTTTTTAAATGCTTTTGTGAGTGTATTTTTGGGGGGTCTAAAAGGACTAGTCTATTTTACATTATTCCTAATGGGGATAAATTCGTTTGGTAATGGCCCTTGAACAGCATTCTGGAATGAAAAAATATCGTTAACCGAGGTACCACTGTACTATGTAGTAGGCACAAGAATAAGTGAGAATGCTCTTTATGGTGAGTAGTTTTAGACTTTTGAATACTGGTGGAGTATGCTGTCTAGAGTGGGAATTTGTTATAAGAAGAACATAAGAAAGAAGAAACACTGCAGCAGGCCTAGTGGCTCATGCGAGGCAGGTCCAATTCTCCCACCAGCTTAAGCCAATGCCCCGACCCAGCCAGGTCAGGTTACATTCACTAAGGAAGGAGCACGGCATCTGACCTAGTAGCACAAGCTAGTCAGGACCAACTCACACCCACCCGCACCCACTCATATATTTATCTAGCCTATTTTTAAAACTACACAACGTTTTAGCCTCTATAACTGTACTCGGGAGTTTGTTCCACTCATCGACAACTCTATTACCAAACCAATGCTTTCCTATATCCTTCCTGAATCTGAATTTATCCAACTTAAAGCCACTGCTGCGAGTCCTGTCAGTGCTAGATATTTTTAACACGCCATTTACATCCCTTTATTTATTCCTGTTTTCCATTTATACACCTCAATCATATCCCCCCTAATTCTAGGCCTTTCTATTATTATTATTATAATCAAAAGAAGTGCTAAGCCACAAGGGCCATACAGCACGGCAAGGTAGGACAGGATGCAGGGAGAATAGATTGTAAGCAGGAGATGGATGATTAGTAGGGTATGGAGTGCAGCAGGACAGTGGATAGTGCAGGGATAGAGGGTAGCAAGAGATCGAGGTAGAAGGGACTGAGGGAGGTGCTAGAGGTATAATCTTCAGAGTTTGTGTAGTAAGTCAGTTTCTGTCAAAAAGTCAACAAGCGAGTCAGGATTAAAGGAGGGTCCATCAGCAAGAAGGGAAGGTAAAGAAAGGGCCGCAGAGTGAAGACGCCGTTGGAGGTAAATTCTGCGTGCTCGTTGATAAAGTGGACAGTCCAACAGAATATGTCGAACAGACACTGGAACCTGACAATGCTCACAGAGAGGGGCAGGGAGCATCTCCATGAGATAACCATGAGTAAGACGAGTGTGGCCAATGCGAAGACGGGAGAGTGTAGTCTCCCAACCTTGACATTGGTGACAAGAAGAAGGCCAGAAACCTCTACTCGGTTTAATAGAATGAGTTATTTAGGGTCGATCAGCGTGTTGCCAACGTGCAAGGTGAATGACCAAATAGTCCAAATGACACCCTATAAGTGATCCCTGAGTTTCAAACTTCATCAGGCTGCTCAAGGCCATACCAGAATTTCCGAAAATGTCAATGTTAGCCATTTCGACCCACAAAAATAACTACAAGAAAATATACTTTCATAATGAATTCGGTTTACAACTGACCACTGTATGAAACTGGAAGGTCATGTACTGCTGGCCGCGCAGCAGTGTCTGCCTGTTCATTGCCCTGTACGTCAACATGACCAGGGACCCAACAAAAAACAATATCTTTGTGCTTGCTAGAGATATGGCGTAACCAAAGGTGGATACGAAGAACTAGGGGGTGAGGTATATCAATTTTACAGATAGCCTGTAAAGCACTAAGGGAGTCTGAAACGACCACAAATGGTGACACAGGCATAGATGCAATACGGAAAAGTGCCACAAGAATGGCATACAATTCAGCCATAAATATGCTAGCCGAGGGTAATAGATGCCCTCGCACGACGCTGTCCGGGAATACTGCTGTGAATCCAACACCGTCAGATGACTTTGAACCATTGGTGTACACTGCGATTGCATGGGAATGAGAATGGAAGTGGTCTAGAAAAAAAGAGCGAGAAGCCGCCATAGGTAGTTGGGCTTTCGCGCAAGGTAGAGGAATAGAACAGACACGGAGAGCAGGAACTTCCCAATGGGGTAGGGGAAAGGGATATGACACATGGACGTATAAAGGTGGTAGCTGAAGGGAAGACAAGAGTGAATGTAGACGAAGAGAAAAGGGACAAAGTAAACAGGGGCGACGGACAAATAAAGAACGTCTACTAACATCTGTGACAATCCTATACATGGAAGGATTGCGGAGGTCATGGGAGCGAACAAAATAGCGAATGCAATGGGCATCATGGCGATTGGACAAGGATGGAATGTTCGCTTCTACATAGAGGCTCTCAACCAGGGAAGAACAAAAAGCACCAAGGCATAAACGCAATCCCTGGTGATGGATGGGATTAAGGCTGGAAAGAGTAGCAGGGCAGGCCACCGAATATATCTGGTCACCATAATCGAGTTTTGATAAAATTAGGGATGAATGCAGGCGAAGGAGAGTTC
>WNWK01037541.1:0-18452 GCA_009830355.1 Cherax destructor | reverse complement strand
AGGCAGCTGGGGGGACAGGTTGCCCAACAAGGGATGTCCCAAGTGCTGAGGGCATACACACAACTGAGGGGGAAGTAAAGCATTTCTCGGGCCCCCAACCCAAAGGCGATGGGTCCGGACAAATCCCCCCGTGGGTTTCGGAAGGAGCTGAGGTCTGGGTGCCCCCACCACAATTTCCACACCCCGAAACTGGGCATTGAGGTATAAAAAGGGCCCAAACGTGCCCCCTTTTTAAAAAAGGAACAGAAAAGAGGCGCTAAACTATAGACTGGTGTCATTTAAATGTATGGGGCAAAAAGTCCTGGAAAATCATCAGGAAAAAAGGGGGGAAACCTTGGCGGGAACAGAAATAAACACCGAAGGGATTCCCCGGGAAGGAAATCCTGTATAACAAACCCCCTAAGTTCTATGATAAAGTATCAGAGGAAGGCAGGAAGGGGGGGGTTGATTGTTTTCCGGGGACTGCAGGAAGGCCTTCGACACATTTCCCTCATGGATTAGTAAAGAAGTTGGAAGAACAAGCAGGTATAACGGGAAAGGGGATGAATATCGGGGAAACCAAAAAGGGGAGGCAAAAAGGGTTGGGGGTGGTGATTAATCCAGGGGCCCTGTACGAGTGGTTCCCGCGGGGGTCAGTCCGGGACCAGTTTTTTCCTGGTATATGTAAATGACATGACGGATGGGATAGACTCAGTTCTCTATTCGGGATGAGGGAAAATTGGGAGAATAAATCGGAAGAGGACCGGCAGACCCAAAACCGGGCAAGTCGACATCTGTTCTAGCGTTGGTTTTTAATTATCCCCTCCAAAGAAATCATGAGGTCGGAGAAGGGGCAAAAAGACCCTACAGAGTAAAGCTGGGGAAAAAGGCTAAAAACCTCGGCAAAGGAAAAGACCTTGGGGAGTATAACGCCACACGTCCCGGGGCAAAATAAACCAGATAACCGGGCAGCATGGGGCCTGGAAAACCCTTAGATTAGCTTTCCTTTTAACGGAATCTTCAAACACTGTATCCCTGTACGTCGGGCCCATATAGAATATGCAGCACCAGTCTGGCCCCACCTGGTCAAGACAAGGAAACTAGAAAAGTGAAAAGGTTTCGAAAATTGTTCCCCAACTCAGGGTCTGTCTTAGAAGAAAATTGAGGGAAATAGGACTAACAACACTGGAGGAAAGAAGGGTCAGAGGAGACATGATAACGACATACAAAATACTGCGGGAATTGACAAGGTAGATAGTGACAGGTTGTTTCAGAGAGGGAACACAGAAACAAGGGGACACAACTGGAAGCTGAAGACTCAGATGAGTCAAAGGGATGTCAGGAAACATTTCTTCAGCCACAGAGTAGTCAGGAAGTGGAATGGACTAGAGAAAGATATAGTGGAGGCAGGAACCATACATAGTTTTAAGACAAGGTATGATAAAGCTCATGGAGCAGGGAGAGCAGAGACCCAGTAGCAGACAGCGAAGAGGCGGGGCCAGGAGCTGAGTCTCGACCCCTGCAACCACAATTAGGTGAGTACAATTAGGTGAGTACGTACAGAGTCTTGAACTATTCTTTACTGAGGTATCGGAGCGCAATTCTCAGGTTTGCCTGGCGTTCATATGCTGCAGCAGTTATCTGGTTGATGTTCTTCAGATGTGCTCGGTATTATACTCACCCCAAGATCCTTTTTCTTGAGTGAGGTTTGCAGTCTTTGGCCACCTAGCCTATACTCTGTCTGCGGTCTTCTTTGCCCTTCCCCGATTTTCATGACTTTGCATTTGGCGGGGTTAAATTCGAGAAGCCAGTTGCTGGACCAGGCTTGCAGCCTGTCCAGGTCTCTTTGTAGTCCTGCCTGGTCCTCATCTGATTTAATTCTCTTCATTAACTTCACATCATCTGCAAACAGGGACCCTTCTGAGTCTATCCCTTCCGTCATGTCATTCACATATACCAGAAATAGCACTGGTTCTAGGACTGACCCCTGTGGAACCCCGCTCACCACAGCGGCCCACTGTAATATCTCGTCACGTACCATGACTCACTGTTGCCTCCCTGTCAGGTATTCTCGGATCCATTGCATTGCCTTTCCTATTATACGTGCCTGATCCTCTAGCTTTTGCAGTAATCTCTTGTGAGGAACTGTGTTGAAGGCCTTCTTGCAGTCCAAGAAAATGCAATCTACTCACCTCTCTCTCTCGTGTCTTACCTCTGTTACCTTGTCATAAAACTCCAGTAGGTTTGTGACACAGGATTTGCCTTCCCTGAATCCGTGCTGGTTGTCGATAATAAGCTTGTTCCGTTCTAGGTTCTCCACCACTCTCCTTCTGATGATCTTCTCCATGACTTTGCATACTATACACGTCAGTGACACTGGTCTATAGTTTACTGCCTCGTTTCTGTCTTCTTTCTTTCATTTGCCGTCTTCCATTCCTTAGGTAGTTTCCCAGTTTCAATGGATGTGTTGAAAAATGTTGTTAGTGGCACACACAGCATCTCTGCTCCCTCTCTAAGGACCTATGGAGAGATGTTGTCTGGTCCCACAGCCTTTGCGGTATCAAGGTCACTTAGCAGTGTGTATTTCATCCAACACTTGTTGGTATATCCCTTGTTAATGTACCCCTTTTTTCTGTCTTCCCAGAGGCCTTTCTGTCTCCACTGTAAATACTTGCAGTCTTTGGCTACCTAGCCTATACTCTGTCTGCGGTCTTCTTTGCCCTTCCCCGAGCTTCATGACTTTGCATTTTGCGGGGTTAAATTCGAGAAGCCAGTTGCTGGACCAGGTGTCCAGCCTGTCCAGGTCTCTTTGAAGTCCTGCCTGATCCTCATCTAATTTAATTCTCCTCATTAACTTCACATCATCTGCGAACAGGGACACTTCTGTGTGTGTGTGTGTGTGTGTGTACTCACCTAGTTGTTGCTGCAGGGGTCGATTCATAGCTTCTGGCCCCACTTCTTCACTGGCCACTACTGGGTCACTCTTCCCACTCCATGAGCTTTATCATACCTCTTCTTAAAGCTATGAATGGATCCTGCCTCCACTACATTGCTTCTCAAACTATTTTACTTTCTGACTACTCTGTGACTGAAAAAATACTTCCTAACATCCCTGTGATTCATATGAGTCTTCAGCTTCATTTCTGGCTCTACGACTTCTCTCCTTGTTATCCTGGGTCCTTTGCCTTCTATACTTCTTACACTCTCTAGCACACTTGGTTTTGGCCTCTTTACACCTTTGGGTAAACCAAGGGCTCATCCTGGCTTTCTCGTTATTTGTTTCTCTTGGGTACAAACCTCTCCTCAGCTTCCTTGCATATTGTTTTCACATATTCCATCATCTTGTTTACTGACTTCCCTGCCAGTTCTCTGTCCCACTGAACCCCGTGTAGGAAATTCTTCATGCCTGTGTAGTCCCCTCTCTTGTAGTTTGGCTTCATTCGTCCTGCCCTTCCTGCTTCCCTCTCCACTTGTAACTCTACTATGTATTCGAAGCTCAGAACCACATGGTCACTGGCCCCGAGGGGTCTCTCATATGTGATGTCCTCAATGTCTGCACTACTCAAGGTGAATACTAGGTCCAGTCTTGCTGGCTCATCCTCTCTTCTCTCTTTGGTAGTGTCCCTTACGTGTTGGTACATGAGGTTTTCCAGTACTACCTCCATCATCTTAGCCCTCCACGTTTCTGGGCCACCATGTGGCTCCAGGTTGTCTCAGTCGATTTCCTTGTGGTTGAAGTCGCCCATGATCAGTAGCTTTGCCCTGCTCGCATGAGCCCTTCTGGCCACCTCAGCTAGTGTGTCAACCATCTTTCTATTACTCTCATCATACTCTTACCTTGGCCTCCTACTGTTCTGTGGTGGGTTATACATAACTGCAATTACCACCTTGGGACCTCCAGACTGAAGTGTTCCTATTATGTAGTCTCTTGCTTCTCCTCTGTCTCCTCTCTCCAGCTCATCAAAATCTCATCGGTTTTTGATGAGCAGTGCCACTCCTCCACCCCCTCTGTTCCCTCTGTCTTTCCTCAGGATCTGATATCCTGTTGGAAAGATGGCATCTGTTATCATTCCTGTGAGCCTGGTTTCTGTGAGAGCCATGATGTCCGGTGATACCTCTTTGACTCTTTCATGCCATTCCTCCCACTTATTCATTATTCCATCAGCATTGGTGTACCATACCTTCAGTTTCCTCTCCAACACTGTGTTCTGGGGGTCTGTGAGGGTGGTTACCTGGCAGTGTGTTGTGGGATTCTATGGTGTAGTTGTGGGGTGGAGGCTGTAAGTGTGGATTGTGGTTTTGTCGGGATAGCGTGTTTGGTTGTGGGATGGTTCTGTGTGCGCTTGTTGCTCTGCCCTGCTCTGGTTGTCCTCTGCTGATTCGGTCCTTGTCTCCCTTCCTAGCCCCTTTCGCATCTGCGTCCTCTCCCTCAGGTGCTGTCGATCTGTTTTTGTTCTGTCTCGGTCTAGGAACACCCTCCTGTATGTTGACGATTCCTTCAGCCATAGTTTCTGTTGCAGGATCCTGTTTCGCACTGTTTCTGTCTTGAAAATCAGCTTGACCTGGCGATTTCCTCCCTTCAAGTACCCCCCTATTCTCTGAAAATTTAGTATCTCATTCATGTCCTCCTCGCCTATTTCCTTGATGATGTTTTCAATCTCCTGTTGTATTTTCTGCTGTCTTTCATTGTGTGTCCTCCCCTGTGTGTGTGTACTCACCTAGTTGTACTCACCTAATTGTGGTTGCAGGGGTCGAGTCACAGTTCCTGGCCTCGCCTCTTCACTGGCCACTACTCGGTCACTCTACCTGATCCATGAGCATTATCATACCTCTTCTTAAAGCTATGTATGGATCCTGCCTCCACTACATCACTGTGACTGAAGAAATATTTCCTAACATCCCTGTGGTTCATCTAAGTCTTCAACTTCCAACTGTGACCCCTCGTCGCTGTGTCCCACCTCTGGAACATTCTGTCTCTGTCCACCTTGTCGATTCCTCTCAGTATTGTATGTCGTTATCATATCCCCTCTATCCCTCCTGTCTTCCAATGTCGTCAGGTCGATTTCCCGTAACCTCTCCTCGTAGGACATACCCCTTAGCTCCGGGACTAGTCTTGTTGCAAACCTCTGCACTTTTTCTAGTTTCCTTACATGCTTGGCTAGATGAGGGTTCCAAACTGGCACTGCATACTCCAGTATGGGCCTAACGTACACAGTGTACAGGGTCCTGAATGACTCCTTATTAAGATGTCGGAATGCTGTTCTAAGGTTTGCCAGGCGTCCGTATGCTGCAGCAGTTATTTGTGTGTGTGTGTGTGTGTGTGTTTGCTCGTCCGTGTGAGTACTTAACTATTTGTGGTTGCAGGGGTCGAGTCATAGCTTCTGTCTCCGCCTCTTCACTGGTCGCTACAAGGTCCACTCTCTCCCTGCTCCATTAACATTATCATACCTCTTACTAAAGCTGTGTATGGATCCTGCCTCCACTACATCATTCTCAAGGTGTTCCACTTTCGGATAACTCTATGACTAAAGAAGTTCTTCCTGATATCCCTGTGACTAATCTGAGTTTTCAGCTTCCAGCTGTGACCTTTTGTTGCTGTGTCCAATCTCTGAAACATTCTGTCCCTATCCACCTTGTCAATTCCTCTTAGTACTTTATATGTCGTTGTCACGTCCACCCTATACCTCTTTTCCTCCAATAGCGTCAGGTAGATTTCATTTAACCTCTCCTCATAGGGCACACCCTTTATTTTCGAGACTAGTCTTGTTGCAAACCTTTGCACCTTTTTAAATTTTTTGACCCGTTTGACCAGGTGTGGGTTTGATAGTGGTGAGGCATACTCCTATATGGGCCTGACGTGCACGGTGTACTTTGTCTCGAATGACTCCTTACTTAGATGTCTAAACGCTATTCGTAAGTTTGCCAGGCGCATGTATATTGCAGCAGTTATTTGGTTGATGTGCACCTCAAATGTGCTAGGTATGTTGCTCACCCCAGGATCCTTTTCACTGAGTGAGTTTTGCAGACTTTGACTTCTTAGGCTGTACTCCGTGTACGGTCTTCTTTGTTCTTTCCCAAACTTCATGACTTTGCACTTGCTGATGTTAAACTCAGAGAGCCATTTGTCAAACAAGGCTTGCAGCCTGTCCAGATCTCCTGGTAGGCTTACCTGATCTTTGTCCACTTGCATTCTCCTCATTAGCTTCACATCGTCTGTGAGCAGAGGCACATCTAAATCGATCTCTTCTGTCATGTCATTCACTTATACTAGAAACAGCACCGGGCCTAGGACTGACCCTTTTGGACCCCCACTCAACACATGCACCCACTCTGACACTTCGTCACGTATCGACACTTGTTGCCTTCCTGATAGGTATTTCCTGATCCTTTGCCGTATTTTCCCTCCTTTTCCTGCCTGCTCTTCTAGCTTTTCAACCATTTTTTTTTGTGTGGTACTGTATCGAAAGCCTTCTTACAGTCCAAGAAGATGCAGTTTACCCGTCCCTCTCTCTCTCTCCTGTCTTACTTCTGTTACCCTATCGTAGAACTCTAGTAGATTTTTTATGCAGGATTTTGCTTCCCCGAAGCCGTGCTGTTGTTATATATGAGCCCGTTCCTCTCTAGGTGCTCTGCCACTCTTCTGATAATCTTATCCATAACTTTACTTACTATATATGTCAGTAGTTTAGAGCTGCTTGTCTGTTTCCTTTCTTAATAATTAGGACTACATTTTCTGTCTTCCACACCTCAGGCAGTTGCCCTGTTTCAATTGATTTTTTGATGATTGTTGTTAGTGGTACACGGAGTGCATCTGCTCCCTCTCTCAGGTTTCATGGAGAGATGTTATCTGAGCCCAATGCTTTCAAGTTATCTAGACCACCTAACAGTTTCTTCACCTCCTCCTTCGTTGTGAGCAGTGCGTCTGGCACTTGCTGGTGTACCATATCACCTCGGATTTATGGAAGCCTCTCTTTCTCCACTGTGAATACCTCTCTGAATCTTGAGCTGAGTTCTCTCACATTTCCTAGTCGCTCCTGTGAGCTCCCTCATTTCTTCCTCAGCCTGATTACCTGATCTTTGTTTGGCTGTTGTTTTTCTCCTGACGTGGCTTTACTCCTGACTTGGCTTTGGCCTCTTCACATCTCCGGGTAAACCAAGGACTCATTCTCATCTTCCCATTGTTTCTGTTGCCTCTTGGTACGAACTTCTCCTCTGTCTCCCTGCACTTCCCCGTCACATGTTCCATCATTTCGTTTACTGTTTTCCCCTCTGACTCTCTTACTCACTGCGCCTCATGCAGGAATTGCTTCATAAGTGTGTAGTCCCATATTTTTAAGTTTGGTTTCTCCTGTGTGTTTGTGTTGTGTGTGTGTGTGTGTGTGTGTGTGTGTGTGTGTGTGTGTGTGTGTGTGTGTTTGTGTGTGTGTTTGTGTGTGTGCATGGTGTAAGAGTAACTCACGTGTAATAGTAATACAGCAAATATATCGGCCAGTATTGGCCGTTTTCTTAACCGATGGAGATTCTGCAAATTTGTCCGATACCCGCCGATACCGATACTTAGGTACACACATAGTCAATAGGTTCTTGGACCTTGATCAACTGCCAAGGTTAACTCTTATTTACATTTGTCCAACTTGTTTTGAGATTTCCTAAGGTCACTTCACCTCTGGCAGTATACTGCTCGTTTTACCTTCTGTTTTAGGACTGAAGAAGTCAATCGTGGTGAATTGTTTCCTTAACAAATGCCTTATCAGGATGTTCGTGTCATAACTTCATTGCTTCAGTATCCCCATATCAGTTGTATCAATGAAAACAAAACCTAACTGTTTGTTCTCTGTAAGTGAACCAGCCACCGCCTATTGATTTCACAACCCTTTTCTCTTGTTTTTGTTTGTACCAACTTTCGGAAATTGTCAAAATGATCTTTATGACCTGGCTGGCAAAGACTTTACTAAGACAGAGCACGTACTAGATCAGGTGTGCGAAAACACGTATGGATTTGCTATGTATTCCGCATGTTTGCTTATTATGTAATGTTGAATTCTCTGTATAATAGTCAGCTGGGGTGATGAGGTCTTCTGAGAGCTGCCACCACCTGTGCTGCTGATAGTCAGCTGGGGTGATGAGGTCTTCTGAGAGCTGCCACCACCTGTGCTGCTGAAGCAACCGGCATATTTCCACCTCCTCCTCCAGAGGGCTTCACTGTGCCTGAGCCGAATTTAAGTAGGCGTCCAATCTCCAATATTTGGACAATTCTTTTTCGTCATCTGCAACTTTCATCTTATTTTCGTCCTGCTCACAAAGTTCCTCCTTAGTGTTTTTATTTCCCTATTGAACAACTATATAAAAAATATGATAATTAACATAAATAAAATTATTAAAAATACCATTGAAGGAATGCCATGGCGAGAAGTGGATGGTTTTATTGGTGGTTTTATTGGCGAGACGTTTTCCCTACACAATAGGCTTCTTCAGTAGAATATAGATCACAGGACACAGACAGAATAGTGTTAACGTTATCGGCACCTCAATTCTTGGTAGGAAAAGGTCAAAATCTACATTGAATTTTTATATGGTTTAGATCTAACATTCTTTGAAGAAGTCTATTTAATTTCTTAGAAATAGTTTATTTATAAAAGTTTTGACACGGTCTCTATCTGTACCCAGTGTTCTGAAATCGTCTGTATCTAATTGTTTTGACATGGTCTGTGGCCAAAAGTTTTGGAATTATATATTTCTATATAAGTTTGATATTACAGGAACATAAATTGTTTAGAGATTTAGAGATGGTCTTTGTTTCAATTATTTTTACATGGTCTGTATTCAAATTTTTATTGGTCTGTATCTAGAATATTTTGAAATTACCTTATCTAAATTTCTTTGAAGTTTTCGATGTATATGTATATAGAGAGAGCTCTGATTAGACTATTTCTAAAATGTTTAGAAAAGATATAGATCTAAACTGAATGCTTTCGAATGTTGTACATCTATAGTAAGAGTTTTGCCATGATCCACTAAGAGAGAGAGAGAAAGAGAGAGAGAAAGTGAGAGGAGAGAGAGAGAGAGAGAGAGAGGAGAGAGAGAGAGAGAGAAAGGAGAGAGAGAGGAGGGAGAGAGAGAGAGAGAGAGAGAGAGAGAGAGAGAGAGAGGAGAGAGAGAGAGAGAGAGAGAGAGAGAGAGAGAGAGAGAGAGAGAGAGAGAGCTGCAAGAACTTTTTTTTATTTTAAAAGACATATACATTATATACAATTCATAATACCCTCGTAGAAGGTTCAAACACATGAAATAAAAATAAAACCAATTCCATCTATTGGTATCTTGAAAATACTCAAAATTCGTTCATAATTAACTTCGCATCTTAAGGAAGACTCATCAATGCTCCCCTAACAGTACATTTACAAAACATAATACGTTACAAAAAACCCGCATTGTAATCAAAACCCCATTTATATATTTACATACAACATGAACAACACATAGAACTCTAACTAAAGACAATACTGCCATCGTTTCTCATAACATCGAGTAACATAATGAAGATGTCTCAAGACTTCCAGACCCCCAAACCCCCCTATATTTAGTATTTTCACATGCCTTTCGTACCAACACAACCTTCAAATAACGTTATGATTACAAATGATGGGGAATAACAATAGGCACCCAATGTACCTCGTACCCCGGTGCTTATCCACATAGTGTATGTCCCATACCTGTACTAATATCTACAATAGAACTGCCAAAAACAATACAATGAACTGTTCCAAATCTGTCAGGGGTGACAATAAGGCAGGAGGTGTATCTTCTTAAATCGCTGGACCAAGAAAAAGCTGTGGGTCCAGATAAGCTGAGCCCAAGATTGCTAAGATGTGCGTGTGCGTGTGCTCGTGTGTGTATGTACTCACCCTCACCTAATTGTACTCACCTATTTGTGGTTGTAGGGGTAGGGGTCGAGACTCAGCTCCTGGCCCCGCCGCTTCACTGATCGCTACCAGGTCCTCTCTCTCCCTGCTCCATGAGCTTTATCATACCTCGTCTTAAAGCTATGTATGGTTTCTGCCTAAACTACCTCACTGTGTGTGTACTCACCTATTTGTGTGTGTGTGACCCAATAATTAATATTTGCGCTAATAACTCATTACAGTTGTGACCGGTTGTGGACGTGTGAATGTTCATTACTTTATAATTTGTTCATGATTGTAACCATGTATAAACGTAAGTAAGTAAATTTACTTACATGATTCATTACCTTTGTAACTTGTGAGTTCATTACCTTTGTATCTTGTTCAGCTATCAAAACTTTAGGGCCCAGTCTCTGGACCCATTATGTACCTCTGTGATCTTTTGACTACCGCCCACAGGATGGGTATGGGGTGCATAATAAAGATATTAAACTAACTGCAGACCAGCTAGCAGCACCTCTAACTCGTATTGTTCAGCACTGCCTAGTACAGTGTAAAATGCCTTCTCTCAGTGAGAGAGACAAATATAGTCCCTGTTCATTAAAAGAAGAGCAGAGCAGAGCAGAGCAGAGTAGAGCAGATATCAGTAACTACAGACCAGTATCACTCCTGTCAAAACTGGCAAGATCTTGAGACAATAATCTCACTGCAAATGACAGTTTCTCGACTACCACTCCGTCATGATGTATATTTTTCATCTCTTTGATAATACGACCTTGCTAGTAGCTTCGATTTAGCTAATAACGAATTACAAACGTGCTGGCAAATAGCCAGAGTCTTGGGTGTACCATATACCTCATATTACCTCAAACGTCAAGAGAATCAGAACAGAGAATCAGTCAAGAAAACTTGACTTAGCAGAGAGAGCCCTATTCTCTGACTATGGATATTGTAGCCGTTATAACGATATTAAGTTAGAGGCTTGTACCAAGCCTGGAAGTGGGAATAAGGAGCCACTTGATAATTGGATTTTGATCCTTTTTACTGTGTTAGCCAGAACTATTCTACTGAGAGATACCCCAGTGAATTATCTTTGAAAAGACGGCCAGACAGAAACCGTATTTGTGTTTATCTGTGCATTGTAGTATTTTCTTAGTTTGTATATTGTGTTTCACTAATGCTGAGGGTTCAGTGTTTAAGAATAATGTGTTAACTTCCTTAGAAACTTAAAGGAACCTTAAAGTGCTTCATTATTTTATATATATATATATATATATATATATATTTTATTATTATTTTTTATTAACACATCGGCCGATTCCCACCAAGGCAGGGTGGCCGAAAAAGAAAACTTTCATCATCATTCACTCCATCACTGTCTTGCCAGAGGGTGCTTACACTACAGTTATAAAACTGCAACATTAACACCCTCCTTCAGAGTGCCGGCACTGTACTTCCCATCTCCAGAACTCAAGTCCGGCCTGCCGGTTTCCCTGAATCCCTTCATAAATGTTACTTTGCTCACACTCCAACAGCACGTCAAGTATTAAAACCATATGCCTCCATTCACTCCTATCAAATACGCTCACACATGCTTGGTGGAAGTCCAAGCCCCTCCACACAAAACTTCCTTACCCCTCCCTCCAACCTTCCTAGGCCGACCCCTACCCCGCCTTCCCCCCACTACAGATTTATACACTCTCGAAGTCACTCTGTATCGTTCCATTCTCTCTACATGTCCAAACCACCTCAACAACCCTCCTCAGCTCTCTGGACAATCGTTTTGGTAATCCCGCACCTCCTCCTAATTTCCAAACTCCGAATTCTCTGCATTATATTCACACCACACATTGACCTCAGACATGACATCTCCACTGCCTCCAGCCTTCTCCTCGTTGCCACATTCATCACCCATGCTTCACACCCATATAAGAGCATTGGTATAACTATACTCTCATACATTCCCTCTTACTTCTATGGACAAAGTTCTTTGTCTCCACAGACTCTGAAGTGCTCCACTCACCCTTTTCCCCTCATCAATTCTATGATTCACCTCATCCTTCATAGACCCATCTGCTGACATGTCCACTCCCAAATATCTGAATACATTCACCTCCTCCATACTCTCTCCCTCCAATTTGATATCCAATCTTTCGTCACCTATTCTTTTTGTTATCCTCATCACCTTACTCTTTCCTATATTCACTTTCAATTTTCTTCTTTTACACACCCTACCAAATTCATCCACCAACCTCTGCAACTTCTCTTCAGAATCTCCCAAAAGCACAGTGTCATCAGCAAAAAGCAACTGTGACAACTCCCACTTTGTATGCTTCTTTATCTTTTAGTCCCACACCTCTTGCCAAGACCCCAGCATTCACTTCTCTTACAACCCCATCTATAAATATATTGAACAACCACGGTGACATCACACATCCTTGTCTAAGGCCCAATTTTACTGGGAAATAGTCCCCTTCCCTCCTACACACTCTAACCTGAGCCTCACTATCCTCAAAAAAACTCTTCACTGCTTTCAGTAACCTACCTCCTATTCCATGCACCTGCAACATCTATATAACATCTATATATATATATATATATATATATATATATATATATATATATATATATATATATATATATATATATATATATATATATATATATATATATATATATATATATGTATATATACTTATCCAACAAAAGCTATTTCTAATTTAATTAAATTAAATTGATTTTTGTTTCGGCCCCTCGTAACAAGTTATTTAATAAAGGTTTACTCATTTCCTATTCATAGGAAATCATTTTTGTACAGGGGTATTTTTAGGAGGTTGATCTTAACTTAAGTAAAATTCATGATCTTTAATACAAACATATACTTAGAGTATGATGCAATGTAAAACAAAGTTACACTATACAAATATAGTAACTCACATAGTCTAAATAGAGACAAATGCGTAATAGTTACAGTCGAGACTAAGTAATATTCTTTGTCGGGAATTTGTATAAAGGCTGAGAGCCTAGATCAACTCATGAGAGAGCATATGATCATTAAGAGAGTGAGAATCTACTCCTTGTTAGGAGAGGGAGCGTGAACCTACTCATAACCAGGAGAGGGTGTGTGAAAAATATATAAGATATCATGACACACTCACTTCATTGTGACCATAAATATGGCTTCAGAAAAAGTTACTCTGCTGCTGTTCTATTGTTTAACCTCTTCACTAAGTGGCACCAGTCACTGGATGAATCCGAACTCAGCTGTGTAGTAGCACTGGACATTGCTGGTGCTTTCGACCGAGTATGGTACCAGGGACTCTTGGCAAAACTGCAAGCACTGGGATTTGCAGGCTCTACACTATGTCTCCTCAGTGATTACCTTCAAGGGTAGCTCTCAATGGGACAGAGTCAGCAAGACATCCTATTGGGGCAAGTGTTCCACAGGAAAGTGTGCTGGGGCCATTGTTATGGAATGTCTACTTCAACGACCTCCTTCATCTCATCCCAGAATCCGACGCATATGTATATGACTGCATACTAACATTTACTCATCCAAGAGAAGAAATACCAGCTGTTCTTCGCTACATCAGTCACCAGCTTACAGCTATACCAGCCTGGGGTAAACGATGGCAGGTAACATTTGCTCCAGAGAAAACACAAATAATGATGGTCTCTTGGCACCATGATGTTAATGCTGGAGCAGTGGTAAGTATGAATTAAAGTGTTGGTACCCGGGGATGAAGTTGATATCCTTGGGGTGAAATTCGACTCCAAACTGACCATGAAGAACCACGTTGTAAACATGGCAAACAAGGTGGCCAGGAAACTTACTGCACTTCGACGTATCTTGTATCTGCTTGACAGTAGAGGTTGCAAGATTCTGTACGAGGCGCAAGTAAACTCACACCTTGAGTATGTTCCAAGACGTCTCGTCTCTCGCCTGGACCCAGCCTGGATATATTTTGAATTGCCGAGGCAATTCGTAGCCATCTTGAAAGGCATATATTGATTAATGAATCTCAACACGGTTTTACAAAGAGGCGTTCCTGTCATACGAATTTACTAACTTTTCACTAAGGTATTTGAGGAGGTAGATCATGGTATTGAATATGATATTGTGTATATGGACTTCAGTAGGGCTTTCAATAGAGTTCCACATCAGAAGCTATTGAGGAAACACGGAATAGGAGAATTGTTTTCCTGGGTAGAGGCATGGTTGACAAATAGGCAGCATAGATGAGGGATTAAATAGCGACACAAGTAAATTTGCTGATGACACCAAAATAGGCCGTCCAATTCATTCTAATGAGGACATTAGAGCACTCCAGGATGATTTGAATAGACTGATGCAGTGGTCGGAGAAGTGGCAGATGCAGTTTAATATAGACAAATGCAAAGTTCTAAATGTTGGACAGGAAAATAACCATGACACATATAAACTAAATAATGTAGATCTTAATATTACTGATTGTGAAAAGGATTTAGGAGTTCTGGTTAGCAGTAATCTGAAACCAAGACAACAGTGCATAAGTGTTCGCAATAAAGCGAACAGAATCCTTGGCTTCATATCAAGAAGTATAAATAATAGAAGTCCTCAGGTTGTTCTTCAACTCTATATATCTTTGGTTAGGCCTCATTTAGATTATGCTGCACAGTTCTGGTCACAGTATTACAGAATGGATATAAATGCTCTGGAAAACGTACAAAAGAGGACGACAAAGTTAATTTCATGTATCAGAAATCTTCCCTATGAGGATAGAATGATGGCCCTGAATCTGCACTCTCTAGAAAGGCGTAGAATTAGGGATGATATGACTGTGATGTATAAATGGAAAACATGAATAAATAAAGGAGATGTAAATAGCGTGCTAAAAATATCTAGCATAGACAGGACTCGCAGTAATGGCTTTAAGTTGGAAAAATTCAGATTCAGGAAGGATATAGGAAAGCACTGGTTTGGTAATAGAGTTGTGGATGAGTGGACCTGACTAGCTTGTGCTACTAGGTCAAATGCCGTGCTACTTCCTTAAGTGAATGTGACCTGACCTGACTAAGTTAGGGCATTGGCTTAAGCCGGTAGGAGACTTGGACGTGCCTCGCATGGGCCAGTAGGCCTGCTGCAGTGTTCCTTCTTTCTTATGTTCTTGGCTCCACTCCGAGGACAGTGAGAAGTGAGCTTCTACTCAACAAGACGGGCAGGCAGCAGCAACTTCACTCTGACTGTAACCTTCTCCAGAATATCGCTACATCTGAGATCATTTATTCCCAGGATGACTCGAGTCTGGAACATGTTCGTACAACATAATGATATTAATGAAATGAAGTCAGTTGACCAAATGAAATTGCTGGCCCACTGATGGCTCCAACTTCATCCTGTTCCCTACTTGTATGTCTCATAATAATAAAAAAAGGCTTTTAAATGAGCTGATGTAAGTAACAGATATGTAAATAAAGTTAGGAATCCTAACCTTGTCAAACCCTGTGTGTGAGAGAGAAAGAGAGAGAGAGAGAGAGAGAGAGAGAGAGAGAGAGAGAGAGAGAGAGAGAGAGAGAGAGAGAGAGAGAGAGAGAGAGAGAGAGAGAGAGACAGAGAGAGAGAGAGAGAGAGAGAGAGAGAGAGAGAGAGAGAGAGAGAGAGAGAGAGAGAGAGAGAGACAGAGAGACAGAGAGACAGAGAGAGAGAGAGAGAGAGAGAGAGAGAGAGAGACAGAGAGAGAGAGAGAGAGAGAGAGAGAGAGAGAGAGAGAGAGAGAGAGAGAGAGAGAGAGAGAGAGAGAGAGAGAGAGAGAGAAAGAAAGAGAGAGAGTAAGAGAGAGATGGAAAGAGTATAGATTGAAGAAAGTTTCAAATATATTTCTTCAAATTCTTTCTCGTAAACATTATCCATTATTTTCTCTTCTCTATCTCCCTCTCTATCTTTCTTTTCTTTCTCTCATTTGTTTTTCTCTTCATTTCTCTTATCTCTTCTTTTCCTTCCCTAAGTCTCCCGCTTCTCTCTTTTAATCTTATTTACCACAGTTACTCTGCTTCCTTAATATTTATTTGCTTTTCTCTTTTGATCTCTCTTCGTTTACATTTTCTTTCTCTTTACATTTTCTTCATGATCATCATTGTTGTTTTGCTGTTGTTATTGTTGTTTGTTGTTGTTGCTGCTATTGTTGTCGTTCTTCTTTTATTTCTTCTTCTTACCGTTGTCTTGGTCCCGTTGTCGTCTGTGATTCCCTTGTTCTTCTGTGCTTTGTGTTCTTCCCTTACTTCGTGCTTGACTTCGTTCCCTCCCTGTTATTCTTTCCCCCTCATTGAACATTTTATTCTTTCTCTCTCCTCCTCCCCTCTTCTCAACGTCTCTCATCCTCATCTCTCTTCTTCTCTCCTCTTCCCCTCGTCGCTATAACCGTAGCCAGGAATAATGTCAGACTAAAAGCCTCGCTGAATACACCTTTCAAGAGCAACCTGAGACAATTACTTCTTCTTTTGTCCCTCATCACTCTCATTCTTGAGTCTTTATGTCCTTTACTCCTGTGTTTTATCGTGTGTGTGTGTGTGTGTGCGTGTTGCGCACATAAACACAGTATTGCAACTAATATAATAAGATTACAAAACATAAGCAAATATTTATCATAAATCTTCTCCAAAAATTGACTGTTTAAAATTCCTCAGATATTTCCATTTTCATTTCTCAATATTTCTGTCATCTCTCGGAGAAACTCTCTTCCTAGATTTATATTATGACTCAAAATTTTCCTCTACATTTAGTGAATTCTTTAATAGTGATCCTACAATATTTACTGTCGTCTGGTCACACGATTGATTTTTTTTTTTTGTAAATATTTTGCTTTCCTAAATTGTACATCAACCACAAAAGCGATTTATTCCTTAAGGAATTAGAAAAATGTCTGATTTTGTTATACGAAATTCTAAGATAAAAATAATAAGGAATTCAGAATCAATCAGTCAGGGTATTGTGGCAAGTTGTGAATGTTACAAAACACGAGATATCTATTAGAAATAGACATCTCCAGTGAATACCATAAAGGTCTGCCCTCCTAGCATTCAGCCTGTTACTGGGTTTTTGTAACAACTTAAGTCAAATTGACTGGACTTCTTTGACCGGTAATCTGGAGTCCGGTGACTTTATGGAAGTAGTTCAGGACTGTTTTCTGAAGCAGTGTGTGACGGAGCCTACCAGAGGTAATAATTTGCTCGACCTAGTCTTGTCAAATAAAGAAACCCTTGTAAATAATCTGGAGATCACTGAAGAGCTTGGCGCAAGTGATCACAAATCCATTACTTTTAATATTACCTGGGAGTACGAGAATAGGGATAATATGGTAAAAGTTCCTGATTTTCGTTCTGCCGACTATATTGGACTTAGAGAACATCTGTCTAATCTCGACTGGGGTAATCTAGCTAACGATTACGATGGGATCTGCGTTTATGATTTTTTCTTAATAATGTACAACGTGCACAGAGTATATTTATTCCCCGAGAGAATTTAGGTCAAATAATAACGATCCCAAATGGATTAACAGGAGGCTAAAACATCTATTAGGGAGAAAAGAGGATTTTATAGGCGCATCAAAGAGGAGATGTTAACCTTATTGACCAATATGTTCAGTTGAAAAGAGAAGTAAAAAAGGTATTAGAAAGGCTAAACGTGACTATGAGATTAAGGTTGCTAATGAATCAAAGACTAATCCAAAAGGGTTCTTTCAAGTGTACAGGACGAAGGTGAGGGAAAAGGTAGGACCTCTGAAAATTGGGAATGGACAGCTGACGGATAACGAACTGGAAATGTGTTCTCTATTTAATGACTATTTTTGTCAGTCTTTACACAAGAAGACGTAAATGAGATTCCAGAAATTAACAATTATTCAGTTCCTGAAGAATTCAAGTTAACTAATATTACTGTCACGAGGGACATGGTTATCAAACAGATAGATAAACTGAAGCAAAATAAGTTCCCGGGACCCGACGAGTTGTTTTCCAGGGTACTTAAAGAATGCAAGATGGAACTCAGTCAGCCATTAACGAATGTGTTTAATACGTCCATCCTAACTGGTGTTGTGCCAGAGATGTGGAAGATAGCTAATGTAGTTCCTATATTCAAATCAGGGGATAAGTCAATTCCATCAAATTACCGTCCAATAAGCCTCACATCTATAGTAGGCAAATTATTAGAATCAATTATAGCTGATATTATTAGAAGTCACCTTGAAGAACATAATTTGATTAATGAATCTCAGCATGGGTTCACGAGAGGTCGTTCCTGCCTGACAAATTTACTGACATTTTTCAATAAAACATTTGAGGCAGTAGACAGTGATAAAGAATATGATATAGTTTACTTGGATTTCAGTAAGGCCTTCGATAGAGTACCTCACAAGAGACTCTTAAGAAAGGTGGCAGCTCATGGTATGGAGGTAAAGTTCTAGCATGGATAGAGGCATGGCTTACCAATAGAAAGCAGAGAGTTTCCATTAATGGGGTCAAATCTGAATGGGGATTAGTCACTAGTGGCGTTCCACAAGGATCAGTTTTAGGCCTATTGTTGTTCATAATTTACATAAA
>WNWK01037540.1:0-18452 GCA_009830355.1 Cherax destructor | reverse complement strand
GCATCACCAACAAGGGATGTAAAAAAATTTGCTAGAGGAATCACACAACTAGGAGGAGGTGAAGCAGTTACTCAGTGCCCTTAAATACCTCAAAGACGATGGAGTTAGGACAAATCTCCCCGTGGGTTTTTGGGGGAAAAGGGCTAAAGGTACTAGTGTGCCACTTCCCAAATAATATTCAAAAACCCCCTTGAAAAGGGGGCAGATACCGGAGGTATGGAAAAAAGGCCCCAAGTAGTCCCCATTTTTAAAAAAGGAGATAAAAAAGAGGCACAAAACCTTACACCGGTGTCATTTACATGAAAGTGAAAAAGTCCTGGAAAAATCATCAAAAAAAAGAATGGTGGAGCACCTCGAGCTGAACAGGATAATAAACACCAGACAGCACGGATTGGGGGAAAGGAAAAACCCTGTGTAACAAACCTCCTAGGGGGTTCCCTATGATAAAGTAACAGAAGAAGGGCAAAGAGAAAAGGTGGGTTGATTGCTTTTTCCTGGATTTTGCAGGAACCCTTGCCCAATTTCCCTCATTGAGATTAGTAAAAAAGTTGGAAGAGCAAGCATGTATAACAGGAAGGGCACTGGAATGGATCGGGAATCCCTCACGGGGGGGCAACAAGGGGTCATGGTGCGTGATGAGGTATCACAGTGGCGCCTGTGGGGCGGCGTCCGCAGGGGTCAGTCCTAGGACCAGTGTTATTCTTGGTATATGTAAACGACATGACGGATGGGATGACTCAAATGTCTCTGTTGAGATGGGGAAATTAATGAAAGAATCACATCGGAAGAGGACCAAGCAGGACTTCAAACAGACCTGGACAAGCTTAACATCTGGTCTAGCAACTGGCTTCTCGAATTCAATCCCACCAAATGCAAAGTCATGAAGATCGGAGAAGGGCAAAGAAGACCGCTGACAGAGTACAGGCTAGGCGGACAAAGGCTACAAACCTCGGCAAAGGAGAAAGACCTTGGGGTGAGTATAACGCCAAGCACGTCTCTGGAGGCACACATCAACCAGATAACTGCGGCAGCATATGGGCGACTGGCAAACCTAAGATTAGCGTTCCGTTACCTAAACAAGGAATCGTTTAAGACACTGTACACCGTGTACGTCAGTCCCATACTAGAATATGCAGCACCAGTCTGGAACCCACACCTGGTGAAGCACGTAAAGAAACTAGAGAAAGTGCAAAGGTTTGCGACAAGGCTAGTTCCACAACTCAGGGGTCTGTCCTATGAAGAAAAGTTGAGGGAAATAGAACTAGCAACACTGGAGGAAAGAAGGGTCAGAGGAGACATGATAACGACATACAAAATACTGCGGGGAATCGACAAGGTAGACAGTGACAGGATGTTCCAGAGAGGGAACACAGAAACAAGGGGACACAACTGGAAGCTGAAGACTCAGATTAGTCAAAGGGATGTTAGGAAGTATTTCTTCAGCCACAGACTAGTCAGGAAGTGGAATAGTCTAGAGAAAGATATAGTGGAGGTAGGAACAATACATAGTTTTAAGACGAGGTATGATAAAGCTCATGGACCAGGGAGAGCAGAGACCCAGTAGCGGACAGCGAAGAGGCGGGGCCAGGAGCTGAGTCTCGACCCCTGCAACCACAATTAGGTGAGTACACACACACACACACACACACACACACACACTCACACACACACACTCACACACACACATATATATATATATATATATATATATATATATATATATATATACAGATATAGATATATATATATATATATATATATGTCGTGCCGATTAGGTAAAACTGGTCAATTAGCAAGAACTCATCTAAAATTAAGTCCTTTCTAAAATTTTCTCTTATCCGTTTAAAGATATATTTTTTTCATTTATGTTAATGTAAGAATTTATAATTTTGTTCCAAGAGAAACTTTGAAAACCTACCTAACCTTATTACAACAAGCGAAATTTATTTTAGCCAAACCCAACTAAATATATTTTAGATACGTTAACATTAATTTAATAATAAACATACACAATGAAATATATTTTTCGTTATGTTCAGAATGATTTTGGCGAAATTATTGCATACACAAATTTTCACTTGTCTTATATGGCAAGGTGAGCGTTGCTATTTAAGCCAAAATCGCAAGTTTTACCTAATCGGCACGACATATATATATATATATATATATATATATATATATATATATATATATATATATATATATATATATATATTCATGTTCATGTTTGTGTTTTCTGTCAATGTATTCTGTCTATTAATAAAGCACTTATATAATATATAGGGGGTGGCAGGATAAGAAAATATTCAGACAGCTCCAGGGAGAACCTCGATTTTTCCCTGAGGTACGTTTATTGTCTTCTGAACCGTTAATTTAGCTATGTGTAGAAAGAGGTTTGGTAATAAGTAATACATATTTTATGAAAACGAGAATAAGTAAGTATACAAGGCCTGATATATCACATAATGAAAGTAGTTTGTTAGATTATATATTCATGGATAAAAGGTTGATGGGTAGGCGTCAGGATGTACATGTTTATAGAGGGCCAACGGATATATCAGATCATTATTTGGTTGTAGCTACAGTTACAGTAAAAGGTAGATGGGACAAAAAGAAAATGGCAACAGCAAGTTAGAGAGAGGTAAAAGTATATAAATTAAGGGAGGAGGAAGTTAGGGTGAGATATAAGCAACTATTGGCAGAAAGGTGGGCTAGTGCAAGTATGATTAGTGGGGGGTGAAGAGGGTTGGGATAGTTTTAAAAATGCAGTATTAGAATGTGGGGCAGAAGTTTGTGGCTATAGGAGGGTGGGTGCGGGAGGAAAGAGAAGTGAGAAGTGAGTGGTGGAATGAAGAAGTAAAAGCTGTGATAAAAGAGAAAAAGGTAGCTTATGAGAGGTTTTTACAAAACAGAATTGTTAATAGAAGAGCATATGGAGAGTAAAAGAAAGGTGAAGAGAGTGGTGAGAGAGTGCAAAGGAAGAGCAGTTGAAAGAATGGGAGAGGCTCTGTCAAGAAATTTTGCTGAAAACAAGAAAAAAATTTGGAGTGAGATAAACAAGTTAAGAAAGTCTAGGGAACAAATGGATTTGTCAGTTAAAAACAGAGTAGGGGAGTTAGTAGATGGGGAGCTGGAGGTATTGGGTAGATGGCGGGAATATTTTGAGGAACTTTTAAACGTCGATGAAAAATTGGGAGGCGGTAATTTCATCCACTGGCCAGGGAGGTACAACATCGTTTAGGAGTGAAGAAGAACAGGATGTGAGTGTGGGGGAGGTGCGTGAGGCATTACTTAGAATGAAAGGGGGTAAAGCAGCTTGAACTGACGGGATCATGACAGAAATGTTAAAAGCAGGGGAGATATAGTGCTGGAGTGGTTGGTATTGTTGTTTAATAAATGTATGAAAGAGGGGAAGGTACCAAGGGATTAGCAGAGAGCATGTATAGTTCCTTTATATAAAGGAAAGGGGGATAAAAGAGATTGTTAGAATTATAGGGGAATAAGTTTACTGAGTATACCAAGTAAAGTGTACGGTAGGGTTATTATTGAAAGAATTAGAGGTAAGACAGAGAGTAGGATTGCAGATGAGCAAGGAGGCTTTAGAGTGGGTAGGGGATGTGTAGATCAAGTGTTTACATTGAAGCATCTATGTGAACAGTATTTAGATAAAGGTAGGGAAGTTTTCATTGCATTTATGGATTTAGAAAAGGCATATGATAGAGTGGATAAAGGAGCAATGTGGCAAATGTTGCAAGTGTATGGAATAGGTAGTAAGTTACTGAATGCTGCAAAGAGTTTTTATGAGGATAGTGAGGCTCAGGTTAGGGTGTGTAGGAGAGAGGGAGATTACTTCCCGGTAAAAGTAGGTCTTAGACAGTGCTGTATAATGTCCCCATGGTTGCTTAATACATTTATAGATGGGGTTGTAAAAGAAGTAAATGCTAGTGTGTTAGGGAGAGGAGTGGGATTAAATTATGGGGAATTAAATACCAAATGGGAGATGACACAGTTACTTTTTGCTGGTGATACTGTGCTTATGGGAGATTTTAAAGAACAATTGCAAAGGTTAGTGGACGAGTTTGGGAGGGTGTGTAAAGGTAGAAAGTTGAAAAGCTGGTTTTGCAGGTAGAACAATGCTCAGGCAGGACATGCACAGCTGGTGTTGCAGGTAGAACAATGCTCAGGCAGGACATACACAGCTGATGTCACAGGTGGAATATCGTTCAGGTAGGACCTATGTCACAACAATTTAAGGGAACCCCAGGCTAGTAGGGACGTTTCTCCAGTAGAGATAGAAGGCGAGCCCGAGCCTGAAGTGGTAGCCAGCGTGATTAGTATGGGCAAAGTCTTACTCTTATCTATGATCACATCATAGATAAGAGTAAGGTGATGAGGGCATCAAACGATTTAAATAAAGAAAAATTGGATATCACATTGGAGAGAGGGATTATGGAAGAAGTAAATGTTTTCAGATATTTGGGAGTTGACTTGTCAGCAGATGGGTTTATGAAGGATGAGATTAACCATAGAATTAATGAAGGAAAAAAGGTGAGTGGTGCGTTGAGGTATCTGTGGAGACAAAAAACGTTATCCATGGAGGCAAAGATGGAAATCTACGAAAGTATAGTGGTACCAACACTTATATTGGTGTGAAGCATGGGTTGCAAATGCTGCAGTGATGGAAACAGTGGAGATGTCCTGTCTAAGGGCAATGTTTGGTGTAAATATTATGCAGAAAATTCGGAGTGTGGAAATTAGGAGAAGGTGTGGAGTTACTAAAAGTATTTGTCAGAGAGCTGAAGAGGGATTGTTGAGGTGGTTTGGTCATTTAGAGAGAATGGATCAAAGTAGAATGACTTGGAGAGCATATAAATCTGTAGGGGATGGAAGGCGGAGTAGGGGTCGTCCTCGAAAAGGTTGGAGGGAGGGGGTAAAGGAGGTTTTGTGGGCGAGGGGCTTGGACTTTCAGCAAGCATGTGTGAGCGTATTAGATAGGAGTGAATGGAGACGAATGGTTTTTGGGACCTGACGAGCTGTTGGAGTGTGAGCAGAGTAACATTTTGTGAAGGGATTCGGGGAAACCAGTTAATTGATTTAGTTGGACTTGAGTCCTGGAAATGGGAATACAATGCCTGCACTTTAAAGGAGTGGTCTGGGATAGCGACAGCTGGGAGGGACTTATTTCTCAGCTGTCGTATCTGAGCGCCTCTGCAAAGACAGTGATTATGTATGAGTGAGGTGAAAGTGATGAATGATGATGAAAGTATTTTATTTTTAGGGATTTTCTTCCTTTTTGGGTCATCCTGCCTCGGTGGGAGACGGCCGACTTGTTGAAAAAAAAATCTAGATGATCTTACACAGGTGATGACACGGGGACAAGAAATGGGTCTCATCCTGAATCCATCCAAATGTGAAATCATCTCAGTCAATCAACAAGTGATAGATGCAGTGATATCAAAACTACCAGGAACATCAGTTATTGCCCCTACAAATAATGTCTTGCTTGGAGCACCTCTGGGAAGCGATGCAATTGACACAATTCTCAGAAAGAAACTGTTAGAATTGAGAAGAATGGAACAACGAATAGGCAATCTTGACACCCATGATGCCTTGTACCTTCTCACAAAATGCTTGAGTCTGCCCAGGTTTACATATTTCCTAAGATGTGCTCCTTCATATGATAACCCTATACTGCACGAAAATGAAAGTATCCTGAGGCAGATCTTTACTAAAGTAATTAACCTTACTCTGAAAAATAGGCAGTGGGACCAAGCTACATTCCCAGTCAGACTAGGAGGCATTGGTGTCCGCAAGCCATCTCAGATTGGCCTACATGCTTTCCTGTCTTCATGCATTGCATCCAGAGGGCTTGTAGCAGCGATTCTCCCTGAACATCTTAGGGACAAGATTGGAATCCATGACCATAAGTTCAATGACGGAGCCAGGATCTGCGATAATCTAACGGGCTCTGAAACCAGGCCTGCTTCCCCCAACAACTATAAACAGTCACACTGGGATGGCCCAAAAGTAGAGAATATAGCCTCAGCAATGCTTCAGAGTGTGTCAGGGAAGGATAGAGCCCGCCTCCTGGCAGTGAGAGCACTTCATGCAGGGGACTTTCTCTTGGCTGTTTCCAACTCCAGCCTCGACTCATAGACCATCCGCATTGGTGTTGCCCTTCGACTTGCCTACCCTATTCTCGCCGAACATAGGTGTATTTGTGGCAGTGAAGCAGCAGACCGATTTTGGTACCATGGTCTTGTGTGCCGTAAATCCGAGGGAAAGATTGCAAGACATGAATAGGTTAATAACATTAACAAGAGGATCCTCACAACAGCCACATGCCCAGCAGTAAGGAAGCCATCTATGCAGATCTGATTGCAGCCGAAAACGTCCAGATGGTATCACCCTTCAAGCCTGGACAGACGGCAAGCAGGTGGTGTGGGACTACACATGTGCATACCTTGGCTGATACCTATCTCCAATACACCAGGGAGGAAGAAGTGGCAGCTGCCACCTTCAGGGAGTCCCAAAAGTCGAGAAAATATGGAAAACTTGCCCATCATTATATGCTTGTTCCCATATGTTCGGAGACCCTTGGCTCATGGGTAAAGAGTGCATCTAAGTTCCTCAAGGAGCTGGGCAAAAGATTCAACAGGGTAACTAGGGATCTGAGTGCAGCTAGATTTCTCTTCCAGCGACTCAGCGCTGCTGTTCAGAGGGGTAATGCAAATATATGTAACAATATGCACTGGACATGTATCTCTCACACCTCGTGTACTGTATATGCCATCTTTATATCAACAATTTATCTCCTAAATCTTTTGTACCATATTATGTAATAAAATATACCTATTGGTAAAAAAAAAAAGAATGAAAAGATGGGGTGGTAGGGGAAGGGAAATAGTCAAATAGCTTCAGGAAGAAATCAAAATATTCTTCCTTGAAGCCTTTTTATCCACTTCTCCGAGGCTATGGGTCCCACAATTTGCACCAGAGGTGGACCCCATCCTATATATATATATATATATATATATATATATATATATATATATATATAAATAAAAATGTAAATGATTGTTCAAAATCTTAAATTTCCGAAAGTTCTTCACCGATTACTTTGAAATTTTGACACAACGTTGCATTCGAACACGCGAGTGTTTTTATATACCCATATTATATAGATGTCACACCTGTGACAGGTAAAAACATGGCACACAAAAAAGCTTGAGGCTCTTGATCGATTGACACCAGCGGACGAAATAAATGCTTGCCTGAAATACTCTACTTTGTGGCGACACGTAAAGACGTTAAAATTAACTACAAATAGGCGTGTCCAGATGCAAAACGATCTATCAGCTGAGATATTCTCACATCAATTGGTGGAAATTGGGAACGGAAAGCTGCCGGTTGATCTGACCTCATGACGAATTTCATTGCCTCATAACTTCTGCAATTTAGTGACATCAAAACAAGAATTGGTTGAAAAGGTATTTCCCAATATTCAAACCAATTATAAGAATCACGATTGACAGTGAATGAGCTATTCTTGGGGCCAATAACAAAGACGTCTACGAACTTAACAATATTATTCAGTCTAACATTCAAAGCGAGGCAGTCACATAAACGTCCGTTGACACTGTTGTGGAAGCAGATGAAGCGGTTAATTATCCAACAGAATATTTGAATTCACTGGATCTGACAGGGATGCCACCACAAGTACTGCAATTGAAAATCGGCATGCCAATTATCATGTTGCAAAATATGAACCAGCCAAAGGTTTGCAAAGGCACACGGCTTGCTGTAAAAAAATTAATGAGCAATGTCGAAGAAGCAACAATCTTGACAGGACCTTTCAAAGGTGAAGATGTCCTCATTCCTCGCATTCCTATGATTCCAACGGATATATATATATATATATATATATATATATATATATATATATATATATATATATATATATATATATATATATATATATATATATATATATATATATATATTAGCTTTACCCGGCCACGCATTGCTGTGGCTCAGTCTGGTTAAATGGAAAAGAAAGAAAGAGAAAGCGCAATTTCTAATATGTTTAATTTCACAATGCTTGTGGGTATACAATATTTTTGTTGTTCCATTGTCTGTGCCGATATAGAGATTGTCTGGTTTGCCGAGTCTAGAACATGCAACATATAATTGTCCATGTGAGAAGCAATCCGTTTCTAGATCTAAACCGCACAATTCTAAAGATTGGCCATGAGCTTTGTTGATGGTGATTGAAACACCAATGGAATTGGGAATTGCAATCTCTTAAATTGAAATGGGTTATCCGTTGGAATCATAGGAATGCGAAGAATGAGGACATCTTCACCTTTGAAAGGTCCTGTCAAGATTGTTGCTTCTTCGACATTGCTCATTAATTTTTTTACAGCAAGCCGTGTGCCGTTGCAAAGCTTTAGCTGGCTGATATTTTGCAACATGATAATTGGCATGCCAATTTTCAATTGCAGTACGTGCGGTGGCATTCCTGGCTGATCGAGTGAATTCAAAAATTCTGTTGGATAATTAACCACTTCATCTGCTTCCACAACAGTGTCAACGGACTTTTATGTGACTGCCTCGCTTTGAATGTTAGACTGAATAATATTGTTAAGTTTGTAGACGTCTTTGTTCTTAGCCACAAGCATAGCTCATTCACTCAGCCAATCGTGATTCTTATAATTGGTTTGAATATTGGGAAATACCTTTTCAACCAATTCTTGTTTTGATGTCACTAAATTGCAGAAGTTATGAGGCAATGAAATTTGTCATGAGGTCAGATCAACCGGCACCTTTCCGTTCTCAATTTCCACCAATTGATGTGAGAATATCTCAGCTGATCGATAGTTTTGCAGCTGGACACGCATATATGTAGTTAATTTTAACGTCTTTACGTGTCGCCACAAAGTAGAGAATTTCAGGCAAGCATTTATTTCGTCCTCTGGTGTTGATCCATCAAGAGCCTCGAGCAATTTTTTGTGCGCCATGTTTTTACCTGTCACAGGTGT
Organism: Cherax destructor; assembly: GCA_009830355.1. Lineage (NCBI taxonomy): Eukaryota > Metazoa > Arthropoda > Malacostraca > Decapoda > Parastacidae > Cherax > Cherax destructor. The sequence continues at coordinate 9,411 of WNWK01037540.1, read as the reverse complement.
GACATCTATATAACATAAGTATATAGAAACATGCGCGTATTCGAATGAAATGTTGTGTCAAAATTTCAAAGCAATCGGTGAAGAATTTTCGGAGATTTAAGATTTTGAACAAACGAACATTATTTACATTTTTATTTATATATAGAAGAAGATAGATGTGTGTTTGTGTGTGTGTGTGTGTGTGTGTGTTAGTTACCATTTTGTCCTAGGCACATGTCAATTAGACACTAGGCCTGTTGTATGTATATGTGTGTGTGTGTGTGTGTGTAAGGAAACACTTCGAAATGTTTCTGCCCCACCGGGAATCGAACCCGGCCCCTCCGTGCGTGAAGCGAGAGCTTTTACCCACTAGGCCACCGGGGGCATATGTGTGTGTGTGTGTGTGTGTGTGTGTGTGTGTGTGTGTGTGTGTTCAATCATCACATCTTCATGAGCATGCAATGTTGCAGATATGAGTACAAAGTCTGGCACGAGCTAGAATGACAATGACATCTAGCAAACCAGTGCTAGGTAGCAGAAACATTAGTACATAACATTAAAAAAGCAGAAGTAGAAAGCATATAAAAGCCCATCATCATTAAATATTTAGAAATGAACTAGCTACCACAACATTAATGATATGTCAAATGTCACCAAGAAGCCATTAGCCTCCATATCCTATCATTATAAAAGACTTTAATTCTTCTGATCTCATAAGTATCTGGCATCTATCAGTTAGAAAATTCCTTTCATTTCATAAAATGCAAATGGGTCTAAGGGAAAGAGGCAAGAGGGAAATTATCCTATATTCAGAGGATGATCTAGCTAACGATCAGATAAATGGTGGTTTATTTGTAAGGGCAGGCCAGAGAGAGAGGATTTCCAATAGCTATTCGCAGCCTTTGAGCGAAATATTTCCCTTTAAACTCAAACTTGCAATCAACTACATTCAACTTAATTCACCCAGTAATAGTGATCTTATTGAATGCTACGGAAAACGTCTCTAATTCTTCTTCCAGATGAGGTGTCATATCGGGATCAGGAACTCGGGTGAAAAACGCAATGACGTCAAAAAATGAAATCAACGTTGTTTTTAACATGGGCTTCAGAAATGTTGCGACGCATTGGAGTTAATACTTTTACCAACCATTTTGACAGGTCATATGTCGGTGACCCCACTGAGTTAATTACAGGTTTCGTTCAAAAACCAGGCTTGTAGGTTTTAAACCGTACATATAAAAAGTATCGCCGACCTAGCTCATAAGTGTTTAATCAATATATTAAACTAACTATTAACTTGGTCCAAATGGTTCTAATTGAGGAGTGCTTAAATAACATGCTCATTTTTTCACTGTAATCTACCGTGTCTATAATTACTATCGCATTTTCTTTTTCTGCTTTCGTGAGGTGAAGTCCAGGATCTTTCCTAAATTCATGGGATGACTTAATAAATCTTTGAGGACAATTCGGTACCACAGGTTTGAGCAAAAACCCAAATAGCATGCATTTGTAAATGTTGAACACTTCTGGGGATAGCTCCCTCTCAAGTGGCAGTGTGGGGGTTGAAGAGGGATGGGATTGGTTTAAAAAGGCAATGTTAGAATGTGGGGCAGAAGTTTGTAGCTATAAGAGGGTGGGTGCAGGAGGGAAGATGAGTGATTGGTGGAATGATGAGGTAGAGGGTGTGATCAAAGGAAAAAAAGGTCGCTTATGAGACTTTTTACAAAACAGAAGTGATGTCAGAAGTGTGAGGAAGTGCAAAAGAGGAGCAAATCATAGAGTGGGTGAGTCGCTGTCAACAAATTGTGCTGATAATTAGAAAAATAATTGGAGTGAGATTAATAGGTTAGGTTAGTTTAGGTTAGGTTAGGGTAGGTTAGTTTAGGTTAGGTTAGGTTAGTTTAGGTTAGGTTAGGTTAGGTTAGTTTAGGTTAGGTTAGGTTAGGCTGAGGAGAGGAAGGCAGTGATTTCGTGAATTGGCCAGAAGGTATATCATCTTATAGGAGTGAAAAGGAGCCAGATATGTGTGTGGGGAGGTGGGTGAGGTATTAAGTAGAATGAAAGGGGGTAAAGCAGCCGGAACTGATGGGATCTTGGTAATTCATCCCTCCCTACCCACTTCCCTTAATCTATCACTCCCTACCCACTCCCCTTAATCTATCACTCCCTACACACTCCCCTTAATCCATCCATCTCTACCCACTCCCCGTAATCCATTCCCTACCCTCCACCTAATCCATCACTCCCTACCCACCCCCTAATCCATCTCTCCCTACTCACCCCTAATTCATCACTACCTACCCACTCCCCTTAATCCATCCATCCCTACCCCCTCCCTCCAAATCATCATTCCCTATCCACTCTAATCCATCACTCTCTACCCACTCCCTCTAATCTATCACTCCCTATCAACTGCATCTAATCCCTCCCTCCCTACCCACTACCATTAATTAATCCATCACTCCCTACTCTCTACCTCTAATCTATTACTCCCACCCCACTCCCATAATCCATCACCCTCTACTTACTCCCTCAATTCAATCACTCTCTACCAGCTCCATCTAACCGATCAATCAATACTCCCCCTATCCCTCTCTTCTCTCACTCCCGCTCTCTTCCTTTTATGTGAGTACACACACACACACACACACACACACTGTAGCGACCAGTCATGAGGCGGGTCAAGCATCGGTGGCTCGAATCCTGCAACCACAATTAGGTGAGTACACGCTCACACACACACACACACAGCCTGAAATGAATATGCACAGGTAAGAAGGGAGGCCCAACGACAATACGAAAATGACATAGCAGCGAAAGCCAAATCTAACCCAAAGCTGTTGTACAGCCACATCAGGAGGAAAACAACAGTCAATGCCCAGTTTGTCAGGCTGAGGAAGGAAGGAGGAGAGATCACAAGAAACGACCGAGAAGTATGTTAGGACCTCAACATAAGATTCAAAGAAGTATTCACAAAGGAGACAGAAGGAATTGCAGAAAGACAAAGAGGTGGGGTACACCATCAACTGTAGGACACCAAACATACAACCGAGGAAGAAGTGAAGAGGCTGCTAAGCGAGCTAGATACCTCAAAGGCAATGGGGCCGGATAATATCTCTCCATGGGTCCTGAGAGAGATGAAGCAGAGGCGCTATGTGTACTACCAGCAACAATCTTCAATGCATCTTTCGAAACAGGGCAACTGCCTGAAGTATGGAAGACAGAAAATCTAGTCCCAGTTTTTTTAAAAAGAACACAGACACAGACCATTAAAGTACTAACCAGTGTCACTGACATGTATAGTATGCCACGTCATGGAGTAGATTATCAGAAGAATGGTGGAGCACCTAGAAAGAAATTAACTTATCAGTGACAGCCAGCACGGTTTCAGGGATGGAAAATCCTGTGTTGCAAACCTACTGGAGTTCTATGACAGGGTGACAGCAGTAAAACAAGAGAGGGAGGGGTGGGTAAATTGCATTATCTACGACTGTAAGAAGGCGTTTGACACAGTTCTACACAAGAGATTAGTGCAAAAGCTGGATGACGAGGCAGGGATAACAGGGAAGGTAATGCAATGGATCCAGGAATAACTGTCAGGAAGACAACAGTGACACATGGCACGTGGCGAGGTATCAGAGTGGCCAGCTGTGACGAGCGGGATTCCACAAGGGTCAGTCCTAGCACAGGTGCTCTTCAACACATCCATTGAAACTGGGCAACTACCTGAGGCGTGGAAGTTGGCAAATGTAGTCCCAATTTTTAAGAAAGGAGACAGACACGAGGCATTAAACTACAGACCTATGTCACTGACGTGTATAGTATGCAAAGTCATGGATAAGATCATCAGGAGGAAAGTGGTGGAGCACCTAGAAAGACACAAGCTTATAAACGACAACCAGCACGGTTTCAGGGAAGGAAAATCCTGTGTCACAAACCTACTGGAGTTTAATGACAAGGTAACAGAAGTAAGACACGAGAGAGAGTGGTGGATAGACTGCATTTTTTTTGGACTGCAAGCAGGCGTTCGACACAGTTCCTCACAAGAGGTTAATGCAAAAGCTAGAGGATCAGGACCACGTAACAGGAAAGGCACTGCAATGGATCAGAGAATATCTGACAGGGAGGCAACAACGAGTCATGGTACTTGACGAGTAGTCAGAGTGGGAACCTGTGACGAGTGGGGTTCCACAAGGGTCAGTCCTAGGACCTGTACTGTTTTTGGTATATGTGAATGACATAACGGAAGGGTTAGACTCAGAAGTGTCCCTGTTTGCATATGATGTGAAGTTAATGAGAAGAATTAAATCAGTCGAGGATCAGGCAGGACTACAATGAGACCTGGACAGGCTACAAGCCTGGTCCAGTAACTGGCTCCTTGAATTTAACCCTGCCAAATGTAAAGTCATGACGATCGGGGAAGGGCAAAGAAGACCGCAGACAGAGTATAGTCTAGGTGGCCAAAGACTGCAAACCTCACTCAAAGAAAAAGATCTTGGGGTGAGTATAATACCGAGAACATCTCCTGAGGCACACATCAATCAGATAACTGCTGCAGCATACGGGCGGCTGGCAAACCTAAGAATAGCGTTCCATTACCTCACTAAGGAATCAATCAAGACTCTGTACACCATATACGTCAGGCCCATACTGGAGTATGCAGCACCAATTTGAAAGCCACACCTGGTCAAGCACGTCATGAAATTAGAGAAAGTGCAAAGGTTTGCAACAAAACTAGTCCCAGAGCTAAGGGGATTGTCTTACGAAGAAATGTTAAGGGAAATCGGCCTGACGACACTGGAGGACAGGAGAGCTAGGGGGGACATGATAACAACATATAAGATACTGTAAGGAATTGACAAAGTGGACAGAGACAGAATGTTCCAGAGATGGGACACAACAACAAGGGGACACAGTTGGAAGTTGAAGACTCAGATGAATCACAGAGATGCTAGGAAGTATTTCTTCAGTCACAGAGTTGTCGGGAAGTGGAATAGTTTAGGAAGCGATGTAGTGGAGGCAGGCTCTATACATAGCTTTAATCAGAGGTATGATAAAGCTCATAGCGCAGGGAGAGTGACCCAGTAGCGGCCAGTGAAGAGGCAAGGCCAGGAGCTTTGACTCGACCCCTGCAACCACAACTAGGTGAGTACAACTAGGTGAGTACACACACACACACCACACATACACACACACAGGGGCCAGGAGCTATGAATCGACCACTGCAACCACAACTAGGTAAGTACACACACACACACAACACCCACACACACACACACACACACACACATAACCAACACACACCACAAACACACACACACACACACACACACACACACACACACATAACCAACACACACCACAAACACACACACACACTACAAAACCTAGCCAATTAAAAATAAAAAATGGGGCCAAAGAGGGGAAGTCGAAGGCTCAAGGGATCAGAGGAAGATTGTCCTGGAAAGAAAGAATGGATGGGAGAACAATGTAAATGAATGGAACAAGAGGGGGAAAGCAATGTAGGTGAGCTTTCCATGAAAATGGAGAAGAGGCTGGAGGCATAGAGGAAGAAATGGGAGTCATGAGATGAAGTTGCAGAAGCCAAGATACAGGCTCTAGATGACAAAGTAAATATGCGGAAGTGGGTTTGAAGGCCACCAGGCAAGGCCAAGGAATGAAGGGGGCGAACTGATAGACAAGGTGACAGGTCCCATGCCAAGGCATGACCAGTCCACCAAGAGTTACAGAAAGTAATAAGGAAGGCAATGGTTATATACAAATAGGACCCATAGGCATGGAGGGAAAGGCAATTGGAGGAGAAAAAGGAGAGGTCAGTCTATATTCATGGGCTTCAGGTGAATGAAGGGAGGACATACAATGAAAGACTGCAGAAAGAAAAACAAGAGATTGAAAACATCATCAAACACATAGTCGATGAGGACATGACTGAGATAGTAAATTTTCAGAGAATAGTGGTGTAATCGAAGGGGAGAAAATGGCTGATCAGATTGATTCTAAAGACAGAAACAGTGAGGAAGAGGATCCTGCAGAAGAAACCATGGATGAAGGAATCATCAACATACAGAAGGGTGTTCCTAGACTGCGACAAAACAAGAACATAATGACAGCAGCTGAGGAAGAGGACACAGAAAAAAAAGGGGCTAGAAAGAGAGACAATTATAGAATAAGAAGATGACAACCAGAGCTGGACAGCGCAACAAGTGCAAACATCCACAGAACCACCCTCAGAACCCCACAGCCAAATGTACTATCCCAATACACAAATAATCTGCAATTGAAGAAAGGAGCTTACAACGATGTTTCGGTCCGACTTGGACCATTTATAAAGTCACACTTACACAAAGACCCAGGGAGGGTCTTTGTGTTAGTGTCACTGATATGTATAGTATGCAAATTCATGGAAAAGATTATCAGGAGAAGAGTGGTGGATCACCTAGAAAGGAAAGAGCTTATCTACGACAACCAGAACGGATTCAGGGATGAGAAATCCTGTGTCACAAACCTACTGGATTTCTATGACAAGGTGACATCAGTAACAGTCTTGGACTGTAACAAGGCTTTTGGCACAGTTCCACACAAGAGATTCGTTCAAAAGCTGGAGGAGCATGAAAGTAAAACAGGGAAGGCACTGCAATGAATCAGAGAATACCTGACAGGAAGACATCAGCGAGTCATGGTACGCGACGAGGTGTCAGAGTGGGTGCCCGTGATGAGCGCGATTCCACAGGGGTCAGTCCTAGGACCAGTGCTGTTTCTTGTATATGTGAATGACATGACGGAAGGAATAGACTCAGAAGTGTCCCTGTTTGCAGACTATGTCAAACTAATGAGGAGAATGCAATCGGATGAAGACCAGGCAGGGTAACAATGGGATCTGGACAGGCTAGAGGACCGATCTAGAAAATGGCTCATGGAGTTCAATCTCACCAAGCGAAAAGTCAAAAAGATTGGGGAAGGGCAAAGAAGACTGCAGGAAGAGTACAGTCAATGGGGAAAAAGACTACAAACCTCACTCAAGCAAAATGATCATGGAGTGCGTTTAATACTGACCACATCTCCGGAGAAGCACATCAATCAAATAACTGCTGCAGCATATGGGAGCCTAGGAAACCTAAGAATAGCATTCCGACATCTCAGTAAGGAATCGTTTTGGACACTTTACACAGTGTATGCCAGGCCCATATTGGAGCATGCAGTTTGGAACCTACACCTGGCCAAGCACGTCAGGAAGTACAGAAAGTGCAAAGGTTTACACAGGACTAGTCCCGGAGCTATGGAACATGTCGTACGAGGAGAGGCTTAGGGAAATCGACCTAACGACACTGGAGGACAGGTGAGAGAGGGGGAATGTGATAACGACAAATAAAATACTGAGAGGAATCAACAAGGTGGGCAGAGACAGAATGTTCCAGAGATGGGACACAGCAACAAGGGGGTCACAATTGGAAGTTGAAAACTCAAATGAGTCAAAGAGCTGTTTGGAAGTATTTCTTCAGCCAATGAGTTGTCAGGAAGTGGAATAGTCTGGAAAGTGATGTAGTGGAGGCTGGATCGATACATAGCAGGGAGAGTGACCTTATAACAACCAATGAATCGACCCCTGCAACTACAATTAAGTGAATACACACACACACACACACCACACATACACATACACATACACACACACACACACACACACACCACACATACACATACACACACACACACACAGCCCCAGTGGCCTGGTGGCTAAGGCTCTCGCTTCACGCACGGAGGGCCCGGGTTCAATTCTCGGCGGGGCAGAAACATTTCGAAGTGTTTCCTTTCACACACACACACACACACACACATACACACACACACACACACACGGGAAGGAGCTCAGGTACTGAGTGTGCCACTTACCATAATAATCAACACATCCCTTGAAACTGGGCAGCTACCTGAGGTATGGAAAAAGGCCAACGTAGTCCCCATCTTTAAAAAAGGAGACAGAAAAGAGGCACTAAACTATAGACCGGTGTCACTTACGTGTATAGTGTGCAAAGTCCTGGAGAAAATCATCAGGAAAAGAATGGTGGAGCACCTCGAGCTGAAAAGGATAATAAACACCAGACAGCACGGATTCCGGGAAGGCAAATCCTGTGTAACAAACCTCCTGGAGTTCTATGATAAAGTAACAGAGGTAAGGCAAGAGAGAGAAGGGTGGGTTGATTGCATTTTCCTGGACTGCAGGAAGGCCTTCGACACAGTTCCTCACATGAGATTAGTAAAGAAATTTGAAGAGCAAGCATGTATAACAGGAAGGGCACTGGAATGGATCAGGGAATACCTCACTGGGAGGCAACAACGGGTCATTGTGCGTGATGAGGTATCACAGTGGGCGCCTGTGACGAGCGGTGTACAACAGGGGTCAGTCCTAGGACCAGTGTTATTCTTTGTATATGTAAATGACATGACGGTCGGGATAGACTCAGAAGTGTCTCTGTTCGCAGATGATGTGAAATTAATGAGGAGAATCACATCGGAAGAGGGCCAAGCAGGACTTCAAACAGACCTGGACAAGCTTGACATCTGGTCTAGCAACTGGCTTCTCGAATTCAATCCCACCAAATGCAAAGTCATGAAGATCGGAGAAGGGCAAAGAAGACCACTGACAGAGTACAGGCTAGGCGGACAAAGGCTACAAACCTCGTCAAAGGAGAAAGACCTTGGGGTGAGTATAACGCCAAGCACGTCTCCGGAGGCACACATCAACCAGATAACTGCGGCAGCATATGGGCTACTGGCAAACCTAAGACTAGCGTTCCGTTACCTTAACAAGGAACCGTGTACGTGAGACCCATACTAGAATATGCAGCACCAGTCTGGAACCCACACCTGGTCAAGCACGTAAAGAAACTAGAGAAAGTGCAAAGGTTTGCGACAAGGTTAGTTCCACAACTCAGGGGACTGCCCTATGAAGAAAGGTTGAGGTAAATAGGACTAACAACACTGGAGGAAATAAGGGTCAGAGGAGACATGATAACGACATACAAAATACTGCGGGGAATCGACAAGGTAGACAGTGACAGGATGTTCCAGAGAGGGAACACAGAAAAGAGGGGACACAACTGGAAGCTGAAGACTCAGATGAGTCAAAGGGACGTTAGGAAGCATTTCTTCAGCCACAGAGTAGTCAGGAAGTGGAATAGTCTAGAGAAAGATATAGTGGAGGCAGGAACCATACATAGTTTTAAGACAAGGTATGATAAAGCTCATGGGGCAGGGAGAGCAGAGACCCAGTAGCGGACAGCGAAGAGGCGGGGCCAGGAGCTGAGTCTCGACCCCTGCAACCACAATTAGGTGAGTACAATTAGGTGAGTACACACACACACATACAACAGGCCTAGTGTCTAATCGACATGTGCCTAGGACAAAATGGTA